>CM050169.1:245470938-245473438 GCA_027410445.1 Discoglossus pictus | reverse complement strand
AGATAAACCGTCTGCTTTAGCAATGATTAGCTTCTTATGTGCAGTTTATGCCGACGCTCGCCCCAAACCATTGTTCTGCTTAACAAATAAAAATAAGCAACGAGGGAAAACCAGACATGTGTACAATGACATCAGCTTGTCTGCCCTCTGCAGCTCATGAACGCACAGACTCTGCTGTACTGTGTCTTATGCTAACCAATTGGTGACCAACTCTCAGCAATATACAGCCTTATTAAATTGTGATTCGGCCAATTGAATAGGGCTCTATATAAGCACAGAGCATATTTTTTACAGAAGTTTTTAGTTAGTGAAGACCTGGCTTTTAGATAGAAGATCGCTAAGTAAAAATATGTGTAAAAAAATAAGCTCTGTGCTTATATAGAGCCCTATTCAATTGGCCGAATCACAATTTAATAAGGCTGATAATGTTGAGACATGGTCCCTGATAGGCTAGGACCCTACACTGCACATGAGCCCTACAGAGTCTGTGTCTGCATACACTGCAGTGAGCAGACCCATACAGAGACTATTTGTTTAAGTTAAGGGAGTAAAAACAGAGCTTATAAGCCCTTTGTAATAAGATAAAGCACATAAGTAAATAGATACCCAGGAGCACCCAGGAGCCGCCGTGTGCCTTTACTGGGGAGTTCTAGTCACTATATATATACAAATAAAATAGAATAGTTTCAAACAGCAGTAATAATATAGTAATAAGTACTTGAGGGGAGTACTTAATCCTTTGCATGATTTGAATCCTGATTTACAGAAGGTCCTCGGTCCACTAGAGCATTAACCCCTTGTTAGTAACCAAGTCACACTCTGGAATGATGTCCCTAATTTGGGAAATGAAGTGTTCTCATGTTATCTAATTAAGGAGCAGCGCCAAATGATGCGAGATTAGGGGGCTCTAGCCTCCGGTGGGTGACACCTGTCTCTGGGACCACCTAACAGACTGAAGGAAACCCCAAAGGGATAGATTTACTCATAGCAGTACGTGACCTGCCTTGAAGCCCCCTGAAGCATAGTGAATCCAAGGGGCAATTAATTACCTGTAATATGTACCAACTCGCTACTTGCCCGTTAAAAATGACAGCATTAAAATATAAAGCCTGGCAATGCTGTTTGCCCACAATGTGAGCACCTTCTGCGCTCATCGCCTGCCCCTAGTGAATCAAAGGGATAATTAATTACCTGTAATATGTACCAATGTGCCAAATGTGAGAACAAACTAAACAAACCGAGGTCTCCATGATGTAACCGGCATAACATGGGAGGGAAGACGTCTTGTAGAGAGACAACCAAGATCATTTTACAAACCAGAAATATTTATAGATGTTTCAGAGCTAAAACGTTAGGAGTCAACAGTAACATTTTAGCCGCCGTGGCACCTTGGCGCCTGGGACTGGTCAAACCCTGATCTACCCCTACTGTCACCTTACAGGGGTTATCATGTAACCCCAGCGTCCTTAGCCTTTCTTTACGGCCATCACAGGGCTCTATATCATTGTACGGCTGGTGTTGAGGACCTGTTGGCTCGGGTCTCATGCCAGCTGGGATGGCTCCTCTAGGCTCCCTATACCCACAGATCCCTGGTGCACATTCACATACGGCACAAACAAGCCTCCATTATTTAGAAAACAAATATCTTCCTTCCAGCTCCCTCCTTGTCAAACACCTTCTTGTTCAGCTCGGTAACTAATCCCCTTATCTGCGCACAGAACCGCCGGTGAGAGGGAGCCGGATAAAAGCGAATGCAAAATTAGCAGAATTCCGCCCCTGGCTCCTACCACGTAACAAACACACACGGGTAAATAGATCAGTCGCCGCACAGACTCGCTTTCCTCTGCGCCCAGAGCCGATCCCTTCCAGAGATAACAACAAGAAACACTTTTATTTAGTTTGTTTTCCTTTTCTTTAACCCAAGAACAGAAGACGCGAGATGACGGGAGATAAGGAGCTTTCCATAAGAAGTTTCAGATGAGCTTGATAAGGAAGTTATGAACATAAGAGATATAGAGACCCTTTCACTGCCAGGCCACAGAACAAAGACAAAGTACAAGTCCTGGTTGCCAACCTATGCCCAAGCCTAAGGTGCCGCCATTGTTTTCCTTTGAGGATCAAGTGAGCAGATCTTGAATATTGTTATCTAGACCAAGAGTCTCAACAGTAAAGAACTATTATTAGGAGCTGAAACATGGCCGAGATTCACGAAGGTGAGAGGTTTCTCTCCAGTGATAACTCAACATCTGTATTATCCTAGAGATCATCCCTTTAAGCTGAAGATCTATCCAAGATGGGAGTGGGCTCTACACAATCACATATAAGTAGCAAAGGCCTCTCCCAAATGAAATAAAAACCTTGAGAAGGTAGAACAGCTCTCACCCTTCCATGGCACGAGAATCAGGGTGATATGTGCCACAATGGCGCGCCGTCCTCACAATGGGATTATGGGTATATGTCTCTCACAGCTTCCTCCTGGCACACACAGACCTCATTACCA
>CM050169.1:245425938-245465938 GCA_027410445.1 Discoglossus pictus | reverse complement strand
TGGAGGATATTTGTAGTTATATACGCCCCGTACTTACAGTGGAGGATATTTGTAGTTATATACACCCCGTACTTATAGTGGAGGATATTTGTAGTTATATACGCCCGTACTTACAGTGGAGGATATTTGTAGTTATATACGCCCCGTACTTACAGTGGAGGATATTTGTAGTTATATACACCCCGTACTTATAGTGGAGGATATTTGTAGTTATATACACCCGTACTTACAGTGGAGGATATTTGTAGTTATATACGCCCCGTACTTACAGTGGAGGATATTTGTAGTTATATACGCCCCGTACTTATAGTGGAGGATATATTTTGTCACTGTGACATTACACTGCCAACCAATGTAATATATTCATCTTTATGTACAACATATATATGATATTGGAGTTTGAGTTAGAAGAAGAGAAACCGAAAGTGGCCACATGGTGAGCCTAATATGCGAGATATCACCCATAATCCTCTGCTCTAGTGGGATATCATGAGAATGAGATGATAAGTCACTGAATGGTTCTCCTCCCCCTTGTCCAGCGAGAGGGGGGAGATTTGAGAATGACATAAACCTGATACCCATTGGGCAGGTCCAGGCTACATGACCAGGCACAGTGACATATATAGGGTTAACATAAAGCTTTTCTTGCTAAGAGGTTTACAGTTGATAAGAGGTTAAAAGTAAAAAGATATCTCAGATTGTGGACTCGCTCCCAAGGGAATGCGCGAAAGATTTGTTAGTTAATTAAAAAAATAATAATTGGGCACATAGTTAAATGTAAAGGATATAGAAGCAAGGCTGTATATACACATCTAGCACCCCTAGGGGTGAACGCCTAAGCCGCGCCCTTGGTGGAAGAGTTTGTGCGCCCCTAGGCTCCACCAGCAGCTGTATGTCTATTACTGTATATATATATGTATATTTATATATTTGTGTCATCACTGTAGCGCCGCACACTGTACGCCTGCCACTCCACAGCCACCCCTCCCCCACATAAGAGCATGCTCATGGCACCTGGAACTGAAATATAAATATATCATTGCGCACATCAGGCGGGTGCCTTGTTCGCCTACTTATAAATCTGGCCATGTTCAGGTTACCTAGAATAGGGTGTTGGTTCAGGGTATAACCTGCGCCAGTTTCTCAGGATCGGGAGCACTTTCTCCCAACGACACAATATTTTAATGTTTATTTATTTCGTTTTTTGCCTTCTTTTGGGTCAGTTACAATTCACATAATACAAGAGGGGATGTAAAGGCTGCACCTGATGGACCAATCATCTTTTTCTAGCCTAAATGACTCTGTTACTATGTTAATTTGAGCCGTTGACTTGTGTCCAACCCAATGGTTCCCACCTTGATGCGGCGCTCTATCCCGATGATACCAGAAGGAGCTTAGAGAGCTCAGTGTAACATCCTCACAAAACATGTCTTGGCTGCTGCCTCCAGTTTAAAGTGACTCTCCTTCATATGGAAACGGAGAGGAGGTATTAAATAAAAAAAATCCCAGGAAGAAAGAGGCTCCTTATCTCTGGGAGACAGTTGTCAGGAATCACTTTGGCTGAGTCGTTTTGTCTCCATGCTGCTTTGCTGTCAAGCCGGCCTCAGGACATGGATCAAAGGAGAGCGCCGAGCTCTGCTGACGCTACTGATCCCCTTGGTTCAGAAAAACCAAACGGCTGAGAAGCTCTGCTCACATCAAATAGGAAAGAGAGGGCGAGAAAGTGATAGGGATGGAGGGAGGGGACCGATAAGAGACGGAGGGGGAAGAACAAGGGTTAAATGAGACAGCTATTAACCCTCTACTCTCTTTCAAATTACTCGCCAAATCCGTGTTTCATTCTTTTAATTACTTCACCTTTTGTTTCATTAATAGCTTTAAGTCTCCAGTCTTAAGACCTACCTAAGATTTCAAACTCAAAAACAAAGTGTTTAAAATTGTATTTTTGGTTTTTCACTTGACCCCTGTATAGCGTTACGGAAAATGTTGTATAAAAAGTGGATAATAATAATAATAATATTTTTGGGGGGATTTTGCCCTTTTTAATTGTTTTTCAACAATGTTTAGAAAATATTATTAAATGTCAACTCTAGACCTGCAATTTTAATATGCTCTTTTAGAGATAATTGGAAGAATATTTGGTAATTATATATATATATACATGGCGTTTCATTATGTTGTAGGTGAAATATGGCATTTCATAGTGCCAGCACTTTCAACAGGACAAATGGAAACTTTTACCAGGTTCATGATAAAAATAATTGTATGTAATAGTTGTTAATAATAATAATAATAATAATAATAATAATAATAACAACAATAATAATAGTAAGAGACAAGGCATTTTATATTGCAATCATTTGTTTTACGTCGGCGGCCTTAAATCATCGTCATGTAAGGGATACGGACCTCACGCATTTAATATTAAACATTGTTTTAGCTGGAAAAATAAAAGTAGAAACATCTTAAATTCACTTCTAAGGAAATCCCACAATAACAGATTCTCCCCATCTGGAAACACCCCTTTTATTCATGTTCAGTGTCATCTTGCAAAGCTGTGGCCTAAAGCCACACCCATGGGGAGGGGCTTCACGAAAACAGTCAAACATGAATTATTTGAGCAGCATGGTACACTAATAGTGTGAGAACCCCCGTACCCCTCCATATAACAGACACCTCTCATGACAAAGAACAAGGGGAGTGTTTTCAGAAGATAAGAATTGGTTACTCTGGGGACTTCTTAAAAGTAAAAGGACTGAGAATTATATATCAAAATTACACTGAGGAATATCCAATTAATTCATTATGTGAGTATTTTTCCTGCCACTTGAACTGATTAACTTGTTGTCTGCTGGTTGCTTTTACATATTATTCATATAGGCCCCTTATATATAGGTTCATGCGTCTGCACTAAACGCGCTTTGTGTTACTTCTGTGCATTTCACAGCTGGTGTATGTGACGCTAAAGGGTTAATGTTAAAGAACTAGGAAAATAATATCCTGCTGAGCTCAATAAATATCTTTCTTTTTTTCTGTCTCTTCAGCTTTTAACAAGTGAGCGATAAGAGCAGCTCCAAATCATTGGGTTACTTGCCATCTCTGGGGACCCAGGAAATCCCAGAAAGAGTCTTGGAAGAAAGAGGATTTGTGTATTTCTCACGTGTGGAGGAATGCTCGGCTTGTCCTGATACCCCCCCCGCCCCCCCAGCACTGACTGGCAGCAGCAGGTGGCTTCCACTGCACAACCGCCATTATATCCTATTGTGATTGAGATAACACGGGGAACCTGGCTCAGAAATGCTAGGGAACTGGGGATAGAAATAAGATGGGGCACCTGGCTCAGAAATGCTAGGGAACTGGGGATAGAAATAAGATGGGGAACCTGGCTCAGAAATGCTAGGAAACTGGGGATAGAAATAAGATGGGGAACCTGGCTCAGAAATGATTGGAAACTTGGTATATAAATAAGATGGGGAACCTGGCTCAGAAATGATTGGAAACTGGGGATAGAAATAAGATGGGGAACCTGGCTCAGAAATGCTAGGAAACTGGGGATAGAAATAAGATGGGGAACCTGGCTCAGAAATGCTAGGGAACTGGGGATAGAAATAAGATGGGGAACCTGGCTCAGAAATGCTAGGAAACTGGGGATAGAAATAAGATGGGGAACCTGGCTCAGAAATGATTGGAAACTTGGTATATAAATAAGATGGGGAACCTGGCTCAGAAATGATTGGAAACTGGGGATAGAAATAAGATGGGGAACCTGGCTCAGAAATGCTAGGAAACTGGGGGAGATGGAAATAAGATGGGGAACCTGGCTCAGAAATGATTGGAAACTGGGGGAGATGGAAATAAGATGGGGAAACTGGCTCAGAAATGATTGGAAAATGGGGATAGAAATAAGATGGGGAACCTGGCTCAGAAATGATTGGAAACTGGGGATAGAAATAAGATGGGGAACCTGGCTCAGAAATGATTGGAAACTTGGTATATAAATAAGATGGGGAACCTGGCTCAGAAATGCTAGGGAACTGGGGATAGAAATAAGATGGGGAACCTGGCTCAGAAATGCTAGGAAACTGGGGATAGAAATAAGATGGGGAACCTGGCTCAGAAATGATTGGAAACTTGGTATATAAATAAGATGGGGAACCTGGCTCAGAAATGATTGGAAACTGGGGATAGAAATAAGATGGGGAACCTGGCTCAGAAATGCTAGGAAACTGGGGGAGATGGAAATAAGATGGGGAACCTGGCTCAGAAATGATTGGAAACTGGGGGAGATGGAAATAAGATGGGGAACCTGGCTCAGAAATGATTGGAAAATGGGGATAGAAATAAGATGGGGAACCTGGCTCAGAAATGATTGGAAACTGGGGATAGAAATAAGATGGGGAACCTGGCTCAGAAATGCTAGGAAACTGGGGGAGATGGAAATAAGATGGGGAACCTGGCTCAGAAATGATTGGAAACTGGGGATAGAAATAAGATGGGGAACCTGGCTCAGAAATGCTAGGAAACTGGGGGAGATGGAAATAAGATGGGGAACCTGGCTCAGAAATGATTGGAAACTGGGGATAGAAATAAGATGGGGAACCTGGCTCAGAAATGCTAGGAAACTTGGGATAGAAATAATATGTAGAACCTGGCTCAGAAATGCTAGGAAACTGGGGGAGATGGAAATAAGATGGGGAACCTGGCTCAGAAATGCTAGGGAACTGGGGATAGAAATAAGATGGGGAACCTGGCTCAGAAATGCTAGGGAACTGGGGATAGAAATAAGATGGGGAACCTGGCTCAGAAATGCTAGGGAACTGGGGATAGAAATAAGATGTGGAACCTGGCTCAGAAATGCTAGGAAACTGGGGATAGAAATAAGATGGGGAACCTGGCTCAGAAATGCTAGGGAACTGGGGATAGAAATAAGATGTGGAACCTGGCTCAGAAATGATTGGAAACTGGGGATAGAAATAAGATGGGGAACCTGGCTCAGAAATGATTGGAAACTGGGGATAGAAATAAGATGGGGAACCTGGCTCAGAAATGATTGGAAACTGGGGATAGAAATAAGATGGGGAACCTGGCTCAGAAATGCTTTGGGGCTGTGCTGGTCCCAACCACTTCTTCTGAAAGGCTTTGCCATGTTTTCACTACTCTTTCTGTAATATAGTACTGCTACATAAAATCATACAAATAGTCTCTGTATGACCACCATATACCATATACCATATACCATATACCATATATGTAATACGTTTCGGAATGTTCACAATGATTATATTGACACAGATAAGCTACATAGTTACACAGTAATTGAGGTTGAAAAAATACTTTAGTAAATCAAGTTCAACCTTTTTAGATCTCCTCTGATCTGCAACATGCGGATTAATTGTTAATTGATCCAGAGGAAGTAACAGAAAAAAAAAATATCATGGAAACTTTGCCAATTGTCTCATAAGGGGAAGAAAGATATCATTCCTTCCTGACCCCAGATACTGGAGATCGGACTCCTCCCTTTGCTTTTCAAAGATATCTATTGAATCCACCTCCTTTGGTAGAGAATTCCACAGATTAACCACCCTGTGAAGAACCCTTTTCTTTCTTTAAGATGGAATCTTTTACTTCTAACTTCTTGGGATGTCCTCTTGTCAGTTGGGAACCTCTTGGCACAAAAAGCTCTCTAGAGAAAATGCGTCTAAGAGGAGATATGATTACCTGATATAAATATATCCAGGGTCAGTATAAAGATTTGTCAGGGGAGCTTTTTGTGCCAAGAGGTTTTCAACTGACACGAGGACATCCTGAGGTTAGAAGTAAGAAAGATTCCACCTTAAAGAAAGAAAAGGGTTCTTCACAGTAAGGGTGGTTAATCTGTGGAATTCTCTACCAAAGGAGGTGGTGACAAAAGCATATTCTGGGTTCTCCTGGATAATTAGAGAGGGAGTATTGATCCAGGGAGGAGTCCAATCTCAAGTATCTGGGGTCAGGAAGGAATGATATCTTTCTTCCCCTTATGAGATAATTGGCAAAGTTTCCCTGATATATTTTTTTTCTTCCTCTGGATCAATTAACAATTAATCCGCATATTGCAGATCAAAGGAGATCTAAAAAGGTTGGACTTGGTGGACTAAAGTATTTTTTCAACCTCAATTACTATGTAACTATGTATCTTATCTGTGAAATGTATTACGTATATGGTGGTCTGTATCTCGGCACTGAAGAGGTTAAAGGCATATCATACAGATGTGGCTTTGTACTCAGCACTGTACCGACTTGGACCAATCAGAGCCTCTCGGCACAGCGGCCCATACCCCGCCACGGCCTGTGATCTGCGTCCTCGCCGCGCCGGCTCTGTTATCCGCACACAGCAGCCGGCGAGGAAGCAGCGCGCAGCGCTCACTTTCACAGAAGGAGAATCCTTAATGCGCACTCCCTCAGCCTCTGTAATGCCAGGATGTCGCCAATCTGCTTTGAGGGATGGAAAGATTAAGAAGAATAAAAAAATTGCAATAAAATATGTGTGAACGAGGGGGTAATTGTGGACAAACGCAGCATTCAAATTCATTTCTCAGCTCTTTTACACACCATTTCAATCTTATTTTCTGCCTGTTAATGAGATCTTGTTGGTCGAGGGTGGGCCGCGCTGCCCAGTATCGCTGGGTAATTGCACATAATTTTCTCTTTACCAATGATTTGCATCAGTTTTTTTTTTTCTAATTTTGTAGTATTTAACATCCCTGGCAGTCCCCTCCCGCGCCCGGCAAGTCTCATTTTTAATGGATATTATGAGCACAGCGCCTTCGAAAAGAAAGAGAACAGGGGAGAGAGAGGAAGGCGAGGGGGGGCAAATGACGAGAATCGAGGGGTTGGAACCAGGGTAGAGCTAGGGAATGGAGGGCCCCAGTGCAACCCCCCCCCCCCCCCAATATATATATATAACATACTGCAGAATTCACACAAAAATATAGACTGCACTGGGGCCCCTCAGACAAGGGCCCTGATCCACCCGTAGTTAGAACCATCTCAGACACTTGATTGCCCACCAAAATATCACTGCTAGGAGCTGGATGTGCAGTGCAGTGTCCTAGCCTATCAGGGACCACGTCTCAGCAGCATGTCACAGAATGTTGCTGGGAGATGGTCTCTGATTGGTTAGTGAGAGACACAGTACTACCAGCCGTACAGAGTCTGTGTCTGCATATGCTGCAGTGGGCAGACCCATACAGGGACTATTGGTTTCATTTTATGCAGTAAATACAGAGCTTATAAAATAAAGTCCATGTCAGTAAATAGACACCCAGGGATATTATATACCTAACAACACCATTTTAACCATCAGTTACAACATGGAATCCTACAGTGCCTTGGTACAAGAGCTTGCAATCTGCTCTAGTTCTCAGCACCAGTCCATGCAAACTCTTATTATTTGGTATGTTCCGGTAGCTATAATGTTTCATTGATCAGTTATATTAGATTTTTTTATAATTAATGCATATTTCACTGTTTTTATCCCTCGCTGCTGTCTGGAGTCTCCTTGAAGTTCCTGATAATAATAAATCACAATCTCCCGGCAAATGCCGATGCGCTCGGGTTGGAGCAACAAGAAAATATCAACATCTGCAAATGTGTCACAGAAATGAAAAATACAAATATATAGATATACAATGACCAGGGCCAAATTTACATCTGTGGCGCCCCTAGGCACAGCAGCTTCCTCCCTCTTGTAACTCTCCAGTTCCAGCTCTTCGACCTCTAGCAATGAGTCTGTGAACTGCAGTATTTGCCTTTTTTATGCCAAGGAACATTTTGAAGTGTGAAATGAGGCGCCCCTCACAGGGAATCGCTCTTAGGCGGCTGCCTAGTTTGCCTAATGTGAAATCTGGCCATGGTGATGACATTAACAAAGAAAATGTGTGCAAATAAACGTATTAATGTAATTGCGCATAATTACAATGATTGACCTGTGACAGTGATGGATCATTGTGTAGAATTATAATTAATATCATTATATACGTAATGCTAGTAATACTTGCTGGGATGTTTGCTCATCTTACCTGTGGAGAGAGGCCATTACTGACGGGGTTCATGTGGTTGGAGTGTCCTCCTGGGTTCATAAAACTGTCCGAGTAACTTGAAAAGCTGTGTCTGGCACCATAGGCAGAGCCGTCGGCCGATGCTGCGGAAAGACCCCCCTGGTGCATGGAGGACGGAGGGAGAGGCTGGGGTCTGTGCACAGTGCCCCCCACATCTAGAAGGAATACAAAACATGCCAAGGATTGCAGGGGTACATGTAACATATATGTGATCATTTCAAGTTGGTGGGTAGTATATTTAGGGGTACTCATTTATGGGCAGGGTAGTATATAAGGGGAACGACCTTCTGGTGGAAATGGTAGGGACAAACACTGCTGGTATTCCTGGGATATACATAGGGCTATTATGAGGTTTTATTAAAGGATAACTGTAGTTTAGGAAAATGTCATATATTTGTCACAGTTAGAAGCATAAAAACAGAGTCTGCTGGTATATAGAGGATGACATGACAGCAATCCGCCATGTCCAGGTAGGGACGGCAGTGTTTACAGCTTTAATTGCCACATGTCGACTTATCAGAATGAATAGGGGAAGGAGGTAGGTGTGAAATACAAATAACTGCACCTTCCCTCTCATCCTCTGCTAAAAAGAAAATCGCACCCTCCCAGCTACCAACATTTTTGAAGAGAGACAAAATGGAAGCTTCTATACCTAACCATAGTGTGCACAAATTAACATTTCCTAAACGATAGTGGTCTTTTAAGTGTAGTAGATAGAATGGGTATACTAAAATGGGTAGACTAGATTGATCTATTGGTATTATTATGGATGTATCGGATCTATTTTCATGTAGATAGAATGGGTAGACTAGATGGATCTATTGATATAATTATGGATGTATTGGATCTATTTTCATGTAGATAGAATGGGCAGACTAGATGAATCTATTGGTATAATTATGGATGTATTGGATCTATTTTCATGTAGATAGAGTGGATAGACTAGATGGATCTATTGGTATAATTATGGATGTATTGGATCTATTTTCATGTAGATAGAATGGGCAGACTAGATGGATCTATTGGTATAATTATGGATGTATTTGATCTATTTTCATGTAGATAGAATGGGCAGACTAGATGGATCTATTGGTATAATTATGGATGTATTGGATCTATTTTCATGAAGATAGAATGGGCAGACTAGATGGATCTATTGGTATAATTATGGATTATTGGATCTATTTTCATGTAGATAGAATGGGTAGACTAGATGGATCTATTGATATAATTATGGATGTATTGGATCTATTTTCATGTAGATAGAATGGGCAGACTAGATGGATCTATTGGTATAATTATGGATGTATTGGATCTATTTTCATGTAGATAGAATGGGCAGACTAGATGGATCTATTGATATAATTATGGATGTATTGGATCTATTTTCATGTAGATAGAATGGGCAGACTAGATGGATCTATTGGTATAATTATGGATGTATTGGATCTATTTTCATGTAGATAGAATGGGTAGACTAGATGGATCTATTGGTATAATTATGGATGTATCGGATCTATTTTCATGTAGATAGAATGGGCAGACTAGATGGATCTATTGGTATAATTATGGATGTATTTGATCTATTTTCATGTAGATAGAATGGGCAGACTAGATGGATCTATTGGTATAATTATGGATGCATTGGATCTATTTTCATGTAGATAGAATGGGCAGACTAGATGGATCTATTGGTATAATTATGGATGCATTGGATCTATTTTCATGTAGATAGAATGGGCAGACTAGATGGATCTATTGGTATAATTATGGATGCATTGGATCTATTTTCATGTAGATAGAATGGGCAGACTAGATGGATCTATTGGTATAATTATGGATGCATTGGATCTATTTTCATGTAGATAGAATGGGCAGACTAGATGGATCTATGGGTATAATTATGGATGCATTGGATCTATTTTCATGTAGATAGAATGGGCAGACTAGATTATTATTATCTATCACTACACACATCTAATAGAGGTCATAGATGGGCGTTCTGACCTTGGCCCAAGCTGGCACCCGGATAGGACGTGTCAGGCAGTTGGTAGGGAGGAAGCGCCGACATCCCAGTGGGAGGAAACCCTCCTGGCAGCAAGTGGTTAAAGGCTGCCAACTGATTGGCTCCGGCTTGTTTGCGCCATCGGGCTCTGCGATTACTGAACCAAACCTGGATTGGTAGACAGAAAGACACAGATAAAGTACAGACGTGCTCCTGTGTACAACCTTAGGGTGCGCGCAGTATAATACTATTATTAATTATATTTATGTGAAACAGAGACTTTTAATTAAAAACTACCACCGGCAAAGAAGAGGCATGGCTGGAGACGTATTGGGGGTGTTAACCATTGCTTGGCTGGCCTTATTAAGTAACTAGAAGAAAGCAAGGAGAAGAAAATGTAATAACAATAAGTGTCTGATCTGAAGTAAAGATGTATATATCCGTATACGGATCTGCACATATATTTATATATTCTGGTACCTGGGTCTTACAAGATCATGCAAGATAATCTTTCATAGTAACCCAGCAGCCACTGGAGGTGAGAGGGGGCTTCTGGGAACTTCTAGGGGGGCAGCAGGAGATTTCTCTGATGCACATTGTGGTAGGTGCTTTTGTCTATATATATATATATATATATATACATAAACCCTCTAATCCACGGGTGGGCACGTAAGGTCCGGGAGGGCCACACACAGGCCTGGATTTGAGGATATCCCTGCTGCGCTCAGGTGAGTCAATCACTTCTTCGGTCATCCTGATCGACTCACGTGTGCACAGAAAGGAAATCTACAAATCCAGGCCTGTGTGTGGTCCTCCAGGGCCGATCTTGCCCACCCCTGCTCTAACTCTATTATTTAGGAGGATTTCTCTTTTTTTTCTATGTTTCTATATGAAAAGGCGAATTATTTCATAAACAAATTGAAGGTTTTGCCGCGGTCACTTGATAATGGACCATATATTATAGTGAAAGCTCTTCGATAACTTGGATGTGTGGCTTCTCTTGGGGTCTCAGAGCCATCATCTTGAGATGCTCAGTAATGGGTGACGCAAGTCGTCTGTCCTATGTCTGCCAATGACTCAGACCCAGCCAGGGCATTGCAATAGGGTGGTCGGCTGAGACCCGGTGGGAACAGTGTTCAGCTGCCAGGATGTTGGCGTGAGGAATGGGTCAGGAATGTGCTGAACAGCTGCTGTAGGAACACTGGCAGGATCACCGCGCAAGCTGCCAGAGTCCTGGAGTAATCAGCTCGTATGGAACCAACCAGATCAGTATCACCACCAACCCACGGGTTTCCAGAACACACATTCCAGCTGAGTGGGTGCTTTGGATCGAAATGTAAGAGTATGATCTCCCTCGAGAGACCCCCTCTGTACCTTGGTGGTCTTTTCTCCTAATGTCATCCCAGTGCAAGGTTTCTGGGTGAGATCATACATGATGAGATAGTGGGTTTAGCACCTGCCTTAGCCATGAACCTGCAGACACTTGAAGTGATGACATTATCTCAGTCTCAAACAATTTACTTAGATTGTAAGGTCCAATCATTTGTTGTCAACCGCCAGTCTTATGGGTCTGTCCAGGAACAGAGGGATAAGGAGAGCCTAACACTTTAAATCTACCACTAACATTGTTGTTTTGTCATTCAGTTGTGTCTAACTGACCATGACCCTCTGGATCACAACACGCCAGCAACATCTATTGTTTTTGGTTGTGCTCATCTACTGTATAAGGTTTTCTTGGCAAAGATAGTGGAGTGGGTGCCAGTCCCTTCTCCAGTGGGCCGTGAACTGGCACCCACTCCTGTATCTATGCCAAGATAATCAAAGAGGATGAGCCAATGGTCTATAGCGGGGCATTTCCTTCAGCTGTATTAGGGTCTTTAAAGGTATATGGCAGTTCTGTGGAATATTATGTATAAGTCTGCGTGATTGGGCGTCTCAAATCAAATCATTTTATTGAGAAATTCTGTATATTTGTAATTTAAAGAATATTTGACATTTCTTGTGTGAACTCTGCCCTCGAGGCACCTATAGGCAGAGCATCCATACTAGTGTCCTAGCCAATGAGCTGTGTGGAGTTGTGTCCTAGCCAATCAGCTGTCAGTATCACAGCTGCAGCTGTTTCTCAGCCAGTGAGAGGGAAGCAGATACATTGCTGTATCTGCCTCTAATTGGCCACAGCTAATTATGTATTTTCTGTTATTTAGCTTGGATTATTAGGCACGTTCCTTCTCAAAATCAACTGAAGAAATGTTGCAAACTTTAGGGTAAGTTTATTAATGTTTGTTTTGGAATTTTTTCATGAATTATTTTTTTTCCTCCTCTATCAGATGCCTCATAATCCAGGAAACTTCAGGATACCTTTAAGTCTTAGCACTGATGAATGTGTAGATGGGGGGGGGGGGGGGGGGAATCCTTTGCTCTATATTCTGTACCAGCCCCCTTTTCTCAGAGCCTGTAACCTAATCCAAGTGCTGACCACATGGCGGGCTTGGTGGCTGTGCAGTTATTTCACTGTAACCACAAACAATCCTTTCCCGTCCTTCTTCCCATCAAGCCCCTGGGGACCCTATTATACCCACAGATCTGTTCACACTTCTGATCCCTTGGATCTCTGTATTTATATGTGACCTGGGATTTATCTGTCAAGTACAGTGTTCCCACAAATACAGTTAACCCTTTATGCCATGTTCTCTGCGTCGCAATATGTAAAACACTTGACAGCTGTTGTAAGCATAAAAACAAACTGAGCAGCACTAAGTGCTTCATAACTAAAATAAAGCCTAAGCTGCGGTCTACATATATAGGAGGAGGCATCCGTGTTGCTATAAAGTCATAAAAAATATAAGAGATAAAATATGATGACTTTGAAACTGCAAAGGATATACTGTATATATATATAATTCTGGCTGAAGGTCTCTTAAATCCCTTCCTGCCTTTTTTCAGGTGCAATCACTGATTGAGCTGCATCTAAATTAGTAGTTTCGGCTCTAGACTGGACCTACAGAGCTGCTCAATCTCAGGCTCCCATAGATCACTTTGTCACAATAAATTGAAATTTCATCATGTTGGGTATAAGGCAAGAAATACTAAAGTGACATCACATCTGATCCATAGGATAACATGGAGCTACTGCCCCAAACTGAAATAATTCATGTCTGAGAATTCTCCCTTTATGTATATGCCACAACTAGAAATAAATATATATAAATATGTATTTGTGAATATATATATTTATATACATATATATATATATATATACAGATGGTCCCGGATACCCAAGGATGTTCTTAAGTCAAATTTGTATAGAAGTTGGATACCTGACGAATAATAATAATAACAATACTTTAATGGCTCATATGTGGTAGTAATAATACAGGAGACACAAAAAGGCTTGGGAGCCCGTTCATAAGTAGGGGTCATTTGTAAGTTGGGTAGTTCATAACCCGGCGCCTGCCTGTATGTATATATATATATATTTAGTTTTCACTATTTACAAATAGTCGTTCTGAAAGTTGTTTAGTAAAGGATGCAGTTCCTTTGTGGATCTCACCTGGACGCGTGCTTCGGTCAGCTTGGTCCTCTGTGCCAGCTCTTCCCTGGTGTATATATCTGGATAATGAGTCCTCTCAAAAGCCTTCTCCAGTTCCTCAAGTTGTTCTGCAGTGAAGGTTGTGCGACTGCGGCGCTGTTTGCGCTTCAAGGGGAGGTCTGGTTCTGACTCCACGTCCGACCCATCATCTAGACGATTACCTGGCAGACACACACAAAAAGAGTTTGTCTATAAATCATCTGTCTGGTGTAAAGCACATCTATATCTATAGTATATGTTTTTCCATTTTTTAGGTGGATCAAATGGACACACTGGATAGGCCTTTTGGATCTTATATGACATCAAACCTATGTGTTCATGGACACTGTGGTAATTACTGGACATACAATCCTTGCATTGTACAAATTATTGAATAATAATTATATTCTGTATCTACCCCAAGCCCATGTTTGTGATACGTCTTTGGTAGACGCTCTATGGTCTCACAGTAGGTAATCCAGACCAGTCGGATATAATAAGAGTGCGACATATGTCAGGATCCATATGAAGAGGTCGACAGAGCCATAGGAAAGAAATGAACGAGAAAGATACAGCTGAACAAGATTTCCAGTCAACGTGTATTTAATATATATATATATTGGCAGAACATTTGTTCCAGTAAGTTTGTATGTTACCAGACACGTATGATGTATGTTGCATAGAACACAATGGCGTGGTCTAAAAAATGGCATGTTGGATATTGGGTGTAAAAATGGTTTGTTAGATTATTGAAATTTAGGATTCAAAGATAAAAACCATAAAGACTGTAAAAAACAGAAATAAATACTATATTTACTAATATTTACTAATTGAAGTGTCTATCCAATGTAGTCTGGGCGTAAGTGGCGAGATCCAGTCATCTCAGAGACGTGTCTGACTCCCAGAAGCCTCTTAGCCTTGCAGTTAAATTAATCAATAGGATTAGGGAAAATACATCCATTCTTAGCAAGACCTTGAGACTGTGTGAGAACACGAGCGTTGGACAAAGATCCTTCACCCGCTCCCTGCAGCATCGAGAGCTCTCAGACACAGGAGATGTGAAAGCGCATGAATTATAGTCTTAGTGGCCGCGCTACGTGCCCACAGAGTGGCCAGTGATCAAATAACAGAAAGGATGTCATTAACCTGAGAGAGTGAGAGTGAGGGAGAGAGGGAGGGAGGAGAGGGAGAGAGATAGACAGAGAGAGAGAGGAAGAGGGAGGGAGGGAGGGAGGGAGGGAGGAGAGGGAGGGAGGGAGAGAGGAGAGGGAGGGAGAGAGGAGAGGGAGGAGAGAGTGAGGGAGGGAGGGAGAGATGAGAGGGAGGGAGGGAGAGAGGAGAGGGAGGGAGAGATAGGAGGGAGGGAGGAGAGGGAGGAAGGGAGAGAGGAGAGGGAGGGAGAGAAGAGAGAGAGGGAGGAGAGAGAAAGTGAGGGAGGGAGAGAGGAGAGGGAGGGAGAGAGAGGGAGGGAGAGAGGAGAGGGAGGGAGAGAGGAGAGGGAGGGAAAGAGGAGAGGGAGGGAGAGAAGAGAGAGAAAGAGAGAAAGAGAGATAGGAGAGAAGAGAGAGAGGAAGAGGGACGAAGAAAGAGAGGGATAGAGGAAGAGAAGAGAGAGAGAGAGAAAATAGAGAGAGGGAGAGGGAGATAAGAGAGAGAGAGAGATAGAGAGAGAGAGAAAGAGAGAGAGAAAGGGGGTGGAGGAGAGAGAGAGAGAGAGAGAGAGAGAGAGAGAGAGAGAGTGAGAGAGAGAGAAGGAAAGAAAGGAGAAAGAGAGAGAGTGAGATTATTGGAGGAGATAACGAGACATAACCTGATTCTAACTGGTGTCAATGCAGAGCATTGGAGGATTGGGAGCAGCAGGATCACTTTATGCAAAGAGGGATATATATATTAGTATTAATAATATAATATATAATTAAATAATAATTATATATAATAAAATAATAATAATAATATATAATATATAATAATAATATAAAATGTAATGTAATAAAATGTAATAATATATAATAATAGTAGTATGAATAATATAATATATAATAATTATAATATAAAATGTAATAATATTTAATAATAATAGTACTACGACTACTACTAATAATAATAATAATAATAATAATAATATAAAGGTCAATGTAGAATAACACTATGTGTATTTATATAGTTAGAGAGAATATTCGTGTCTTTCTGGTTGCTTTCTGTATTTCTTTTCTCCCACAATAAGTAATTATTCTACCTGTCACATAACGCTGGATTGCTTTTCTTTCACTGCTTAATCCCAAAACCTCCCCAATGGATTTCTTTAAAAAAAAAAAAAATGACCTTTATTTCACTTTGCAAAAAAGGAATGAAAATATCAGAATTCCCAGCTGTTTTTTTCTTGCATTTTCAGACAGGTCTCAGTGACTTGAGACATCAAGACCCAACACACGGAGACCCCAACTCACAAACAGCTGGGCGCAGATTGCAAAGCCCCCCGTGTAAGAGCGCCAGCTTGGGGTCTAATAAATAAGGAGATGGAAACATAGACCCGATAAAGAAGCGTCACCCCCTCCCCACTATAATACAAGGGCCCGGGCCCCCCACCCCCTGGTTTTATTACAGTTTAACATAGTTTAGAATCCGTGGCGTGTAGACGTCGACGCAAAATGAAGTCTGTAATAGTTTCTATGCGTTTTAATCAAGTGACTCGGCCAAAGCAGAATGACTCCGTGGGTCGCGAGGTGCCCTTGAATACCAAACAGACTGGGGCGCGGGGCTCGGAAAATGAAAAAGTCATTTACAGCTCAGCAGGAGAGCGCCGAGCTCTGCAGAGCAATATTTGGGGGGTGCATTCGAGGCTATTGTATTCTGTGACATCCAGCGCTGAACTAGCCAACTGTGACATAGATCCAGAATATAGATCGAGATTTGCTGACCATTTACTGATTGCAGTCTCGGGTACAGCGGCAGCGCTAGCGAATGCAAAATAGCTTCAAGCTTACCGATCCGCCTTGGAGGGGTCAATAAAAATGGCAAAATGATATATATAGATGGGCAGATCACCTTTCTATAAAGTAATTATCCACATTCTCATCTAACAAATTCATTTCTCCCTTATTATCCCCCTACCCTATTGTTGGCACTGGTGCTTTGCACCTGCTGCACCAGCAGTAGCTCTGGGACTCTGTACAGATTTTACTAAAAAGTGCAAGTGCATCAACATCAATTGCAGGCTTTTATAATATTAGTATTACTATAATTATTAATTATTTAAAAAGTGCTAACATTTTATACAGATCTGTGTACGAAAAGCCCTGCAGAATATGTATAATAATAATAATAATAATAATAATAATAATAATAATAATAATAATAATAATAATTATCATCATCTATAATTGCATTCCATTATTATATTTCTGCATGCCTCACAATTTGTTTTAATATTTGTACTTAATGCACCCATGTAAAAAACGCTACGAAACAAGTTGGCGCTTTATAAATAAAGAGCAATAATAATAAACTAAGAACATGACATATAGAGGCTGATACAGGAACATCTGCATGTTTATGTGTATTATTATTATTATTAGTATTATTAGTATGGCACTTTATTTATAAAGCGCCAACATTTTACATAGTGCTTGGTATGTAGGTAACAATAGGCAACACACGCACACACACTCACACACATATATATACACACGCACAAACACGCACACACACTCACACACATATATATACACACGCACAAACACGCACACGCACACACACTCACACACATATATATACACACGCACAAACACGCACACGAACACACACTCACACACATATATATACACACGCACAAACACGCACACGAACACACACTCACACACATATATATACACACGCACGGGCACACACACATGCACACACACACAGTCACACACACACACTCATACACACAAACACACACACACACACACACATACACTCACACACACATATACACACACACACCTGTAACTGTGAGCGCAGTTCCTTAGACCCAACACCAAGGGGCAGCATTGAGTCGCTGTGGTGCGCTCCCCACATGAGGTGGTGGCCAGGGATTATATTACCCTTTGATGTCTCCTTCCAGATACATATTTACAGAGGATTAAAGGCCTTAAACCCATTGGCTCCTATACGGGGGGGGGGGGGGGGGGGGGGTAAATAGCGCTCTTGCCCCACAGCTCTGCACTGAGGGTATTTTATGAGGTCTTTATTTTGTGCCATCTATGTACCCAGAACCCCACAGGATGTCTAAAGCAGACATTGCGAGTCCTTACCCAGTGAGCTTACAATCTACAAATCTAACCGTGTACAAAGACCTTGTATCTCTGTTTTATTGTCTCTCCAGACCTCTTCCCGGCTCAGTCTCATTCTCTTCATTCCTTCTCCTCTCTTTCTTTTCACTCTGTCTTTCTCACAACTTGTATTTTGCGTCTTTCTCTTGCCATTTCAAGTCATTTTAAGATTTAGTGGACTAACCCCCCCCCCATCTTCCCCTTCTCACTCTATCTCTTACTCTCCATTGAACTCTTCCCATTCTATCTATCTATCTATCTATCTATCTATCTATCTATCTATCTATCCCTCTATCTATCTATCTATCTATCTGTATCTATCTATCTATCTATCTATCTATCTATCTATCTATCTATCTATCTATGTGTCTATCTATCTATCTGTATCTATCTATCTGTCTATCTATCTATCTATCTATCTATCTATCTATCTATCTATCTATCCCTCTATCTATCTATCTATCTATCTGTATCTATCTATCTATCTATCTATCTATCTATCTATCTATCTATCTATGTGTCTATCTATCTATCTGTATCTATCTATCTGTCTATCTATCTATCTATCTATCTATCTATCTATCTATCTATCTATCTATCTATCTATCTATCTCTCCCTCTATCTATCTATCTATCTATCTATCTATCTATCTATCTATCTATCTATCTATCTATCTATCTATCCCTCTATCTATCTATCTATCTATCTATCCCTCTATCTATCTATCTATCTATCTATCTATCTATCTATCTATCTATCTATCTATCTATCTATCTATCCCTCTATCTATCTATCTATCTATCTGTATCTATCTATCTATCTATCTATCTATCTATCTATCTATCTATGTGTCTATCTATCTATCTGTATCTATCTATCTGTCTATCTATCTATCTATCTATCTATCTATCTATCTATCTATCTATCTATCTATCTATCTATCTATCTATCTATCTCTCCCTCTATCTATCTATCTATCTATCTATCTATCTATCTATCTATCTATCTATCTATCTATCTATCTATCCCCTATCTATCTATCTATCTATCTATCTATCTATCTATCTATCTATCTCTTCCTCTCTCCACACTTTCCCTCCTTTTCTATCCCTCCCTAGAGCCCCCTCTCCAGATCTCACTTATTTGCAGACATTATATTCCTCCTTATCTCTCCATCCTTAGAGGGCCGACCATCAGAAACAATAATGGTGGATCCCACTGCGGTATAATTCCATATAAAATTATATTTATTAGAGGTTTGTGCCGTTTTGAACTGTATATATATATATATGCATTGTGGGCTCATTTGCATGTCCATGCTCAGTTTCCCAGAGTGCAGTGCAATAACGATATTTCTTGGACTTCTGAACTGAAAGTAAGTTCTTTACCTAACATCCAAATGTGTTACTTACTATATATATATATATTCAAATACACGTGAATGTTTCTGCGCATGTCCCCACTGTGCACGTCCCCACTGCGCACGTCCCCACTGCGCACGTCCCCAATGCGCACGTCCCCACTGCGCACGTCCCCACTGCGCATGTCCCCCACTGCGCATGTCCCCACTGCACATGTCCCCACTGGGCACGTCCCCACTGCGCATGTCCCCCACTGTGCACGTCCCCACTGCGCATGTCCCCCCACTGCGCATGTCCCCACTGTGCATGACCCCACTGCGCACATCCCCACTGCGCATGTCCCCCACTGGGCACGTCCCCACTGCGCATGTCCCCCACTGTGCACGTCCCCACTGCGCATGTCCCCCACTGCGCATGTCCCCACTGCACATGTCCCCACTGGGCACGTCCCCACTGCGCATGTCCCCCACTGTGCACGTCCCCACTGCGCATGTCCCCCACTGCGCATGTCCCCACTGTGCATGACCCCACTGCGCACATCCCCACTGCGCATGTCCCCCACTGCGCACGTTCCCACTGTGCATGTCCCCCACTGCGCACGTCCCCACTGCGCATGTCCCCCACTGCGCACGTCCCCACTGCGCACATCCCCGCTGCGCACGTCCCCACTTTGCATGTCCCCCACTGCGCACATCCCCACTGCGCACGTCCCCACTTTGCATGTCCCCCACTGCGCACGTCCCCACTGCGCACGTCCCCCACTGCGCACATCCCCACTGCGCACGTCCCCCACTGCGCACGTCCCCCACTGTGCACGTCCCCACTGCGCATGCCCCCCACTGCGCATGTCCCCCACTGCGCACGTCCCCACTGCGCATGCCCCCCACTGCGCATGTCCCCCACTGCGCACGTCCCCACTGTGCACGTCCCCACTGCGCACGTCCCCACTACGCACGTCCCCCACTGCGCACGTCCCCACTGCGCATGTCCCTCACTGCGCATGTCCGCCACAGCGCACGTCCCCACTGCGCATGTCCCCACTGCGCACGTCCCCACTGCGCATGTCCCCCACTGCGCACGTCCCCACTGCGCATGTCCCCCACTGCGCACATCCCCACTGCGCACGTCCCTCACTGCGCATGTCCCCCACTGCGCACATCCCCACTGCGCACGTCCCTCACTGCGCATGTCCCCACTGCGCATGTCCCCACTCTCTCTGCACCTGCATTTTATTTATTTTTATTTCTGACAAATCACTGAATTAACCGAATGTCAGGAACTTCTTAGAATAATTGAGGAATCTGCGTGAATGTTGGGCCTTTCTGCGGCGTGTCACAAGCTGTGAGATGCTTTTCTTTGTATCACCTTGCAGAAAACTCTGAGGGGTTTTTGTGGCGGATCCTTTAGAGCTGCCAAAGGCTGCACCTTAGGGGGTCCGACGCGCTCAATGTCCCAGTGACAGCCCTCAGCAGCCCTATGTGATATCAATAAACTCGGACATGTGAACCCGGCCTCGCTGCTGCTAAGGAAGGTGCCGGCTGCATATTAATACCCCTGGGAGCCAGGCGGGGGAGGCGGGGGAGGCGGGGGGGACGGGGGGTCTTTACAGAAAAACTTTGTTGCAATTGAACCCGTTAAAGTTTCACAGTAACTGAAAATAAATAAATATAATTACAAATAGGTATTATGAAAATAATTATGTGGAAATGTTCAGCTTGAAAGTCGGGTATTTTATGCATAAATTAAATGAAAAGCTCCGCCCTCTCTACTAATGACTTTATCTCAGCTGGATAAATAATAGTCACATAAACTAATAAGTATAAAAGACTTATCATTATTCTGATCTATCCAATATTTGGTCATTGGATTTGAGTTAATCTGTTGCTTTCACATATGTGGAAAAGAATAAATATATATATATATATGTGTGTGTGTTGTTAAGTCGTGTCTGACTCTTTGTGACCTCATGGACAGCAACACACCATGTTGATCCACTTGGCTTTCATGGCAGAGATACTGGAGTGGGTTGTCAGTTCCTTCTCTAGTGGGCCACAGCATACACCTCCTGGTATTCCTAGGTGGTCTCCCATCCAAGTACTGACTAGGCTCAACCTTGCTTGGATTCAGGGTGGTGTGACCTTGATTGGTATCAAACCTAGGTCGTAGTGGTGAAAGCACCGAATCCTAACCACTGCACCACCAGGGAACCCAGATATACAATACATAATTACAAAGTAATAAAACAATGCAATAAAACCTGGGTACTGTAGATAAAGTCATCATGATCATTGCAAATTATCTCCCTTTTGTTGTAATGTGGGGCCCAATATGAATAGTCACCCTTTTGTCTTAAAGTAGATCTAATAGAGCAGCACATCATTTATAGCGTCTACCAGCAGGTCGGGTTCCCAATATGTACAAAACCTTATTGGTGCATTACCATAAAGAAGGGATTCAAGCATGCCCGGGATAAGGCAATGCAGATGCAAATTATGTCTAATTGGTCAGTTCACCTTTCTATAAAAGTAATGATGTAATAAATGAGGAGGCGTGCAGATAGTAGAGGGCACCTACCCTGCTGTGGGCCCCGGTGCTTTGCACCTGCTGCACCGGCAGCATCTCCGCCATTGATTCAGGCCGTCCATAGGATTTTAGTTACATGCTGGTATATAAGTGCTTTAACTGTATTCTCTGTGGGGAATTTACTAAGCACTTTGTCACCTGAGATAAGCAGGGAATTTACTAAGCATCTCACTTTATCACCTGATTTACTATTTCCTCACATAATCTCAGGGGAAAAAGTGCTTAGTAAATTCCCCCTTGGTGAGAAGAGATGTTTTCCTCCATAGGAAGTAGTGCTTAGTAAATCAACAGAATTTCTTCTGTCTGCTAATCTCAAGAGTCTGGGTGCCTAATGAGCTTTCAATTAGTCCTAAAGAAATATATATACATGGATAAACATAACAATGTAATATTCTCTCTCTCTATATATGTATATATGTGTTATTATCAGTAATTGATGATTTATTGACCCTGTATCTTCTATGTAGATGAGAGGACGTACAGTATATATAACTGTCCTAAGTGAAGACCTGACATATGGCAGTGGCTGCGCTGGGGCAGTTGGGAGGAGATGTCCTGAGGTGATAGCCCCACAGGAGATGTGATGATTATACACAATCACCCCCCGCCTGCTAACAACAATACTTAGTTTTACCCCCTGCACTTATTTGCCCCCCAACCCTCTGTCATTTTTAGCAAAGAATTCTTATATTGAGGTCGAACACCACAGGAATCTGAGCTCTGGGGCATTTTGGACATTACTCTCGGCCTCCTGCGGGGAGAATCACTCGCCCTCGGAGGGTGTAAAAGTGAGGCCTGAGTCCTGGGCCCGGGGAGTGAGGGGGAGGTGACCGGCCACTGCAGGACTATAAATATATTATTTATATGTATTGAAAAAAAAATACCACAGTAACAGAATATTTATACACAGTAAATAATAAATTCTGTATTTTTTTAACATTCTAAAAATATAACTGTACATATAATATATATATATATATATATCACCTATTGATTGTAATTATGGCTAATTTGGTCATCTCCATTGTTTTCTTATTAGGCATTATTATCCTCCTGCTTGAAGGGCAGATAATATGTGATATAAAAGTGCACTTTGCAATTATCAATGAACTAATCGCAGCCAAGTTATATTTTGTTTTCTTGTCGTTGTCTGTTACAGTCTCAGTCCTGCTGAGAGCTCTGACAGTTGTAGCTGCCACATTCAAATAGTACAGACACAAATGTCCTGTGAATTCAAAGTCTCCTCATAAGTCTGGAAGTTGATCTGCTGAAATCACTGGGTGCACATATATATACCCCTTATGGATAGCTGCTTGGTTATGGTGAAGGGGCTTGTGTAACTCAATGAAGCTGCGAGCTATACCATGTGGGTCACCCAAGATGGGCAGGTCATAGCAGAGAGGTTAGCTAAATCATGGTCCACTGGAGAAGGAACTGGCACCCACTCCAGTATATTTGCCAAGATTACCTTATAGATGAGCACAACCAGACACAAGATGTGCGGTCCATAGGGTCAGGAATGACTATATAAAAACAATATATATGTATATATTATGCATACTAGACGTGTTCCCTCTGGTCAGCGATCCCACCTCCGTGCTGACACTAGTGGTCCCATAGATACTCCTCCCACACTATGCCCAGAGATCTCCACACCCTCGCCAGCCCCACCATCTCCACACACATTTTGGCCACTAGCGCCCCACGTCAGGCGCCGCACTCACTGGAAGGTGGTGGAGAAAATGGGACAAATTTCTGATTTGTAACACTCTGGGAACGTGTTTATTGTCATTGTTTAAGTGCAAATGTATAAATACAGCAAAGTGAGGGCTCCAAGCCGGGGCCGATGAGAGGCAGAAAATAAGAGATTTTCTGGCCATAAGTGGCGTGGGCTAATGGGGATTTTTGAGGCATTGGACCATGGAAGTTACTTAGCTAAATGATTACTGGGAGACTGGGCAAGAGGCTCATTGCCTAATTACTGTTACACATTGTGTCAAGTGAGTCCCAGCCAGGAAGGTAGGACATAAAGAGGAGCCGGGCAAGGACTGGGCAATGTGACTATCTATCCCTCTATCTATCTATCCATCTATCTATCTATCTATCTATCTCTCCCTCTATCTATCTATCCCTCTATCTATCTATCTCTCTATCTGTATCTATCTATCTATCTATCTATCTATCTATCTATCTATCTATCTATCTATCTATCTATGTCTATCTATCTATCTATCTATCTATCTATCTATCTATCTATCTATCTATCCCTCTATCTATCTATCTATCTATCTATCTATCTATCTATCTATCTATCTATCTATCTATCTATCTATCTATCTATCTATCCCTCTATCTATCTATCTATCTATCTATCTATCTATCTATCTATCTATCTATCTGTCTATCTATCTATCTATCTATCTATCTATCTATCTATCTATGTCTATCTATCTATCTATCTATCTATCTATCTATCTATCTATCTATCTATCTATCTATCTGTCCCTCTATCTATCTTTCTATCTATCTATATCTCT
Organism: Discoglossus pictus; assembly: GCA_027410445.1. Taxonomy (NCBI): domain Eukaryota; kingdom Metazoa; phylum Chordata; class Amphibia; order Anura; family Alytidae; genus Discoglossus; species Discoglossus pictus. Next base: position 245,441,474 of record CM050169.1, on the reverse strand, counting down.
CTATCTATCTATCTATCTATCTATCTATCTATCTATCTATCTATCTATCTATCTATCTATCCCTCTATCTATCTATCTATCTATCTATCTATCTATCTATCTATCTATCTATCTATCTATCTGTCTATCTCTATCTATCTATCTATCTATCTATCTATCTATCTATCTATCTATCACTCTATCTATCTATCTATCTATCTATCTATCTATCTATCTATCTATCTGTCCCTCTATCTATCTATCTTTCTATCTATCTATATCTCTCTATCTATCTATCTATCTATCTATCTATCTATCTATCTATCTATCTATCTATCTGTCTATCTCCCTCTATCTATCTATCTATCTATCTATCTATCTATCTATCTATCTATCTATCTATCTATATATCTATCTATCTATCTATCTGTCTATCTCCCTCTATCTATATCTATCTATCTCCCTCTATCTATATCTATCTATCTATCTATCTATCTATCTATCTATCTATCTATCTATCTATCTATCTATCTATCCATCCATCTATCTATCTATCTATCTATCTATCTATCTATCTATCTATCTATCACTCTATCTATCTATCTTTCTATCTATATCTCTCTATCTATCTATCTATCTATCTATCTATCTATCTATCTATCTATCTATCTATCTGTCTATCTCCCTCTATCTATCTATCTATCTATCTATCTATCTATCTATCTATCTATCTATCTATCTAATCATTTATTCCACTGTTCCTTATCTCTTTTTCTTCCTATCATGACAGATATAAATACATTTTTGGGAGAGGAGTGGAGAAGCGCGGCGTCTGCGTACCAGGTATACCGTATATATATGTGATATATATTGATAAATAATATAGAGAAGAATAAATTACAAACCAGCACCAGCCCCACACTGATGAGACTCATTTATAGGGACATGGCGGGTCCCTGGGTGTTACTATGAATATAATATCCCCGGGTATCTATTTACTGACATGTTCTTTATCTTATTAATCAGTGGTTATGTGCTTTGTAATTACTGTCTAAAATCATACAAATAGTCCCTGTATTGGTTTGCCCTCTGCAGTGTATGCAGACACAGACTCTGTAGGGCTTGGTGTGCTGTGTCTCATACTAGCCAATCAGTGACCATCTCTCTGCAATATGCTGCTGAGACGTGGTCCTTAATAGGCTAGGACACTACACAGCACATCAAGCCCTACAGAGTCTGTGTCTACATATGCTGCAGAGGGCAGAACCATACAGGTACTATTTGTATGATTTAGTACATCCTGAGCTTATCAGCACTTCGTAATAAAATAAAGTACATGTCAGTAAATAGATACCCAGGACATTATATACCTAGTAACACCCGGGGACCCGCCATGTTCCTTTAAGTCATTACAGTTGGCCGATATAGTAGCTTAGAGGTGCAGTAATGCTAATGACCCTTGGGGTGTAGGACAACGACCCCCAGGCCATATGTTTGCTGAGTATCGGTCATTTGTTTGTAATTTATACATTGTATCTCAATCAAAGCACGGATTCCATTCCTCCCAGAATCCTCCTGGACGCGCTCCAGTTCTCCAGGCGCACTCTCCCTCCAAACATTGCCCTCCTGTATCAGACCTGAGAGTGGGACGGCGGCCAATTGGGGAGGGGGGAGATTTGGGGAGGGCTGAAAAAAACGGGGAACAACTCCATCCCCCCCCCCCCCCGCCTCCATTCATGGAAAATGATTCGCTTCTATTAAAAACAGGAATTTTCCGTTGCCCGTAGCTTTTCTGTGCAAGATCTTTTGTAAATTGTGACATTTTCAGGTAAATTGGGAAAAAAAGGAAATATTGGGTGAGGGGCTGAGGACATTCCTGTAACGGAGGGTTGATAACATGAGCTTTATGTGTAAATTAGATCTAACGTTCAAATAATGAAATCATTTACAATATCAATACTCAATATTATAATTATTTTCAAACATTAACCTCTCAGCCTCCAGTTTTTCTCCACTTATTATGAGGTCATTGAGCAGCTCTGACTGGGAGGCAGTCTAAATGGTCACATACAAGCGAAACTACATTTAACAGTATTGCAGCCCCATTAAATTTGAAGCCTGTAGCAGCATCAGAACACCGCAAAGGCTGCGGGCTTGACATTTGGCTGCGTTACAGAGCTATTAAATTAGTTCATGCTAGTTACGGGCTTGAGATGAAATTCGTAGCAATTTAATAGCGATTTGCGAACGGAACAGTTACGGGCTTGACAGATCAAAGGATTTGCGCTGCAGAGTTCAGATTTCAACATCCCGTAGGGTTTTTTCGCACTTAACCCGCAAGTTGTCCGCAGGTTGCTTTACGAGGCCAATTTAATAGCCGTAAGTGTTGCGGGCTCCGTTACGGGCTACGGTTTTACACGTTGAGGGAATTTTATACGGCTCTTGGTCTTCCAAATATTCATATTGTTGGGACACATATTATTTTTGTAAACCAGCCCAAAGATCACTAAGGGCAACAGTTTTTCCAAACATTATTATTTTTTAAATTAAACATGATATTGAGCAAAATATTTTTGGAACACAAATAAATAAATAAATAGATAAACAAACACAACCTTTACATTTTGCAATTGTATATGCAATCATTCCTTACTGATTTATTTTCTTGTCTGCTGTTACTATCTCAGATCAGTGGGACTTGTGAACTACTCCTGCTGAAAGCACTGGCAGTTGTAGCTGCCACATTCCCATAGTGGAGACACAAATGTCCTGTGAGATCAAAGTCTCCTTCTAACTCTGGAAGTTGAAATGACCGCGGCTTAGTGGATATAAACACTACTATATCAGAGGATATATATATATATAATGCCCCCCTTATCTTAGTAAATCCCCCGGTACCGCAGCAGCAAAAACAGAATTTAATGTCAGATATAAACCAAGCGACATCCGATCCGCGCAGTCTCTTACATCCAATACAATATATTCTTTTGAAGAACGAGACTGAATTATTGCCAATAAATAAATAAATAAATATAAATATAAACTGTATCTTAACAATCCTAATGTAATAATAACAATGTATCATAATAATATGACTATTATATCATGTATTATTAACCCTTTATGTCCCATTTCAGCCCATCTCCTCTGACATGGACAAATAATCACGAGTTCCCTCTGTGGTCACAGACGCCGCAGACTAAGAGTCGTCTGAAGATCCACCCAAATATACCCACGTTGCTGAAATGACTTTATTTGTCTTCTATTTTTATTCTGTTTTAATATAATTTCCTATTTATAAAATGTTTTCTAGAGCGACAATGCCCCCCTTATATATCTGGACTGAAAGCCGCCTTATGAGCCGGATCAATACATAACATTATGGGGCTGGGGGCTTATTAATTACACCCTCTGTCTCATGACCAGTTATTGGTCTGGGAGGTCAAGCACTGGTCAGTGTTGGATGGACCACTTGATGAGGTCACTTGTCTGTAGCTTTTTATAGACGTGTTAGCGACATTGACTGCCTGAGGCCGGCATGCTTGTCTAATGTTGTACAACACGTGTATTAGGGTCCTAGAGGTCCGACTTAATGTTTAGGTCACGTCCCTATAAGGAGACCCGGTCTCAGAGGTCTAGCGAGCACCCCCCCCCCCCCCCCACATCTCTCCTTCCTTATAGGGGCTCTGTCACCCTAAAATCAAGGTGTTTTTTAGGTTATTCTTTAAAAACATGAAAAACTGGCAATGTGTTGTGTTATCCATTTCTTTCTAAAGTGAATCAACATACAGTTGTATTTATATATTTACTATTAAAGGTCTAAACAGCACTTAGCTTTGTTATTAAAATACAGTTATATTTATTTATTTATTATGTATAAAGTGGTATTTGAATTCTAGAGTGAAAATGCATTGTGGGCTCATTTGCATATGCCGGCCCAGTTTCCCAGAGTGCAGTGCAATAACTGTATTTGTTGGAATTCTGATCAGGAAATTATTTTTTGTAACTTATTTTTAGACATTTAAATGTGAACACAAAGGTGCCATTTATTTGGTGTATTTCATATTATTAGATCGGGTAGACGCGATGGGACTATTGTCTGCTCTGAGTACCGCCATGTGTGAAATGTAACTGGTGTTGTCCCTGCTCTGCTATTAATAATAACCTCCATACCACTGTGAGTACGGGCGCCCTCAGCACATACCCAGCAGGATGTCTCTCCATATTACACAGTCGCCTGGTGGCGCTTCTACCAGTGTGTGTAACGCACCAGGGCAGCGCCGCTCACACATACATTAAATCGTGTGTTTGATCTACATACGCTGGAATTGTCCAGAAATTGTCTGGAAACTAAATCATCTGAGTCTGCAATAATATGTAAACCTTATGTATACAGAGCTACTGTAGTGCAGCAGGTGCAAAGCACCGGGGCCCATAACAGTGTAACGCTGTTACCTTTATTATTAGATCTTATTTTATTATCAGATCTTCTTTCTTATGGAAAGAAGATCTGAGCACCCGAGGAGGGATTTGGCCGCCTACATATATGTTTTGTCTTATTTATTGACTGACGAAGGCTCATAAGTTATAGGGAGGAGTTACGAGGGGTCTCAAATTACTAGTACAGTATAATATATATGTATATAGGCAGATACACAACTGATCATCTTCTGGCGGCTCTCTGGGTCTTCAGGTGAAAGATTCGGGCAATCCTTTGGAGAATGATCCCAGATATTCCACTTAATACAACTATCACTACTACTACCACCAGTAGTACTACTACTACTACAACTACTACTACTTTTAATACAACTACTGCTTCTACCACTAGTACTACTACTACTACTAAGATATCACTACTACTAATACTGCCACTACTACTATCACTACTACTACCACCAGTACTACTACTACTACTACTACTACTACAACTACTACTACTGTTATTACAACTACTGATTCTACTAGTAGTATTACTACTACTACTAAGATATCACTACTACTAATACTGCCACTACTACTACTACTACTAATAATAATAATAATAATATTCCAATATTTCATTGGATCTCCTATAAAAGTAGCACTTACTACAACAAACCTACCTGGCACCCGGATCAATACAACAATCTTATGATTAAATAAACCAGCATGTTTTAATAAAATATCAAATTTCATTCTCAAGACGACCCTGTTGCTTCTTGAATATGCTTTGGGAAGTTTTCTGGATACTTTAATTGCACCTTGTACAGATGTCCATGACATCAAGGAATATTTTCAGGAAACAATGTGTATGTTAGTCGTTAAGACAAGACGTTTAAATGGTTGGAAGATAAGAATTGGAGACTGCTCTTGATCTCCTACAACAATATCTCCAAAGTGGTCCCAAGTGGAAAATAGAAGAAGGGTCAAACTGATAGAGTTCAGCTTGGAAATAAAGGAAAATAAAGCAAAACGCGTATCGGTTAAGAGAGATAGACAGGTATAAGATGATTCAATTAATCCATGAAAAGATATGATGTTTTATTTAGTGTCACTCACGTTGGAATCTTAAGACATTAATGTATCTTCAGGATGAATAAAAGTACAGAATATAACTAGATAACTAGATTGTAAGCTCTTCAGGTTAGATGCTATGTAACATATAATTATAATATCATGTCATTATTTTGTCTCTATCTCTGTTACAAATAACAATACATAGAATTTTAATCTTTTTTTAAGAAAATAAAATGTAATAATATAAAAGTCCCATGTCTTATAATGATAGTCTTCGTACCAGGGACCTGTTTTTTTTCTTGCTCATCCTCTTTTTTTCGCCTTGATGTGGTCAGTGGGTCAGTTCCTGCCCAGGTCACCTCTCCGGGGCTCCTGCATCCTTTTGAAAAGGCTAAGTACTGGCTGCAGGGGTCACAAGTCACTGAAACCCCTTAAGGGTAGTTTGACATTACTCAGGCATGAAATAGCAACTGTTCTATTGAGTAGGGGGAGGCGAGGAGGGGCTGCTCCTCTGTTTTGTTTTTGCTTTTTTGATTACCAGTTGACCTCCCACCCCACCCCTTAATGCTGACTCCTACCAGGGGCAGCTGTCCTTTAAATCATGGAAGTATAGGCATCACTTTAACCCTTTCATTATCAATGTGTTTCCCATCCGCACTACAAGAATGTGGCTGATAATCACAGAGACTTTACAAGGGAAGTACCCCGGCCCCAGAGCGCGGTATTAATAGTAAAGCGCCGAGATACTGTGTGGTGTAATAAGGTCAGGTAAGAGATAGCAAATAGGAATTAGGAGCCTCCTCGCCAGTCCATAAAACTTTATAGGGGGAATTTACTAAGCATCTCAAGTGCATCTCTTGATTTACTATGCACCATTTTCTATAGGGAAAAACAGTCCTTCTCATCTTGGTGGGATTTACTAAGCATCTCAAGTACATTTCAGTCACCTCTACCATGCACCATTTCCTATGGAGAAAACAGCCCTTCTCAACTTGGCGGAATTTACTAAGCATCTCAAGTGCACCTCATGTTATCTTCTTACAATGTATTATTTCATATGGGGAAAAGCTGCCCCTCTCACCTTGGGGGATTTACTAAGCATTTCAAATGTATCTCACATTATCTCTTGATTTACTATGCACCATCTCCTGTCAGGGGAGGAAGGCCCTTCTCACCTTGGTAGGAATTTACTAAGCATCCCAAGTACATCCCATGTTATCTCGTTACTATGTGCTAGGTGTGAGTGTGTAAGTTAATTTGGGGGCTTTCAAGTTCTGAGGTTCGGACATTAAAGTCATAATTTTCCGAGGCCCACAGTCCATCTACGTGCTTTGGTCGCTAAGTCTTATGGGGCGCTCATTGCAGCCTAAGTCCCGCGTGCCTGAACTGCTCGCCTCGCTTTGCAAGGGTCGCGGCCGAAGTCTCGCCTTGTTTGGCGAGGCTCGCAAAGCGTGACCAACATCGCAAACATTACCCACACTGACAACTAAATATGTGATGGGGAAAAACTGTCCTCCTCAGGTTATCTCAGCTCTTCTCACCTCAAGTGCTTAGTAAATCCCCCTTTATTAATAAATACAGATGTTTCGCTAACATACAGCGAGTACGGGTATTTATTATTTGTTCATTGCATTCGCACCTCACATATATTTACCTTCGTACATTTGTATATTTCCATGTAAGTTTATGTAATTATATTATTTCCTATTGTTCACACGTCCATAACATGGCACTGAGCTCTAGGTAGTTGGGTTAAAGTGGCAGAGCTACTGCTGGTGCAGCAGGTGCAAAGCACTGGTATCCACAACATGATAGGAACACTTTGCTACTGGGGATAATTAAGAAATCCTAATTTATTAGATAAATAAATAAAAAACAAATTGGTTGAAGTACTTTTATATCACATAGTACAAGGAAAACGCGACAAGGGACAAAATATTAACTATTTCATTTCATTTGATAAAAGTATAGTTTAGCTCAAGTAGACAAAATAGAACGGACACAAAACAAGATGGAAGCTAAGCGTGGGCCACGGAGTGGGGTAATCAGGTTGTATCGGCTCTTTTTTTTATGTAAAATTGACAACCACAAAAAACTGTGAATTTTGCCCATATCCCAGCACAAAGTCATAGAATCGGACTGTAATTACCCAAAATAATCTGCCCATTGTTTATAAAATCTTTATCAGGTCCATGTCCCAACCTTATCTGGACTCATACGGGTCTTATGATTGTTTATATCTTTTTTAGTTTGTATGTTTTTGAATACTTTGGATAAAAGTGCAAATAAATAAGAAGAACGCGATAGATCTTTCACTAAACTAACATATAAATTTACTCGTTTCCGGAATTTAAACTGTCACAAAATAAGTGAGTGAGCTAAGAAAATGAGTCAAAGTAATTTCTATTGGGCGAAACGCGTATAGGGCAGGCACCAAATCTCTTCCATTATTAATTTGGTGAGATTACGTTTGTCTCTCTTTATCTACGAGTCTGTTAAAGATCTTTTTCCTATTTGTGGCATATGGTGTAAGAAATCGGAGTGTGGACGGGGGAGTTGTGGACGCTCAAATCCGACGCATTTATTCCTCCCACTGCAGATGTACATTAATGCAGACCAAGGAGGGGACAGATCTTTGGCTGCAGAGAGAAAACAGCTCTCCTTTTAACATGCTGTTGTCTAGCTTGATCGTGTCACTCCAAAGAAGGCCATTCAGAGGTATTCATGCATCCGCCTTGAAGACACAATAGGCCCAACTTTATATACTGGCTGTCCAGTTGCATGAAGCCTTTAGTCCTTTGTTTCCTCTCTCTCTTAATAAACTTTTTGGGGGAGTTCATCAACCGCTTGAATAGCTGATGTTCTCATTTGTAAAGACTGAAAAAACTGGAGGGAGTGTTTTTAAGGGGGAAGGGGGTCTCTTGTATGTATCGCTATAAAACACTATTTTGTTTAAACTCTCTCTTTATTTAAAAAAAGTTGCTCTTTAATTCTATGATAAGAATCATTTTATTTGTAACCATTAAACTTATGAAGAATGTAAAATATAACATTTATTATTGTATTTTATATAGTCACGGATCACTGAATACTATTATTTAATGTATTATTATTTATTATAAATATTACTATTTATTACCATTTATTTATAAAGCACCAACAATTTGGGTAACGTTAATATATAAAGTCCTTGTTATTTTATATGGTTATTATTTTACTTATTATTATTTATTATTCTATATTATCATTATTACTCTTTATTTAATCTATTTGTAAAGCAAATTTCAGTAGCTCATATATATATATATATATATATATACATTAATTACTCTTTATTTATAAAGCACCAACAATTTTGGCAGCTTATATATATATATATATGTGTATGTGTGTTTGTATATATATATATATATATATATATGTATGTGTGTTTGTATATATATATATATATATATATATATGTATGTGTGTTTGTATATATATATATATATATATATATATATATATGTGTGTATGTGTGTGAATATATCTATCTATATATATATATATATATATATATATATATATATAGATATATGTGTATGTGTGTTTGTATATATATATATATATATATATATATATATATATATATATGTGTGTATGTGTGTGTATATATCTATATATATATATATATATGTGTATGTGTGTGTATATATCTATATATTTATATATGTGTATGTGTGTGTATATATCTATATATATATATATATGTGTGTATGTGTGTGTATATATCTATATATATATATATGTGTATGTGTGTGTATATATCTATATATATATATATATGTGTGTATGTGTGTGTATATATCTATATATATATATATGTGTATGTGTGTGTATATATCTATATATATATATATATGTGTGTATGTGTGTGTATATATCTATATATATATATATGTGTATGTGTGTGTATATATCTATATATATATATGTGTGTATGTGTGTGTATATATCTATATATATATATATGTGTGTATGTGTGTGTATATATCTATATATATATATATGTGTATGTGTGTGTATATATCTATATATATATATATATGTGTGTATGTGTGTGTATATATCTATATATATATATATGTGTATGTGTGTGTATATATCTATATATATATATATGTGTATGTGTGTGTATATATCTATATATATATATATATGTGTGTATGTGTGTGTATATATCTATATATATATATATATGTGTATGTGTGTGTATATATCTATATATATATATATGTGTATGTGTGTGAATATATCTATATATATATATATGTGTATGTGTGTGTATATATCTATATATATATATATATGTGTATGTGTGTGAATATATCTATATATATATATATGTGTATGTGTGTGTATATATCTATATATATATATATATGTGTATGTGTGTGTATATATCTATATATATATATATATATGTGTATGTGTGTGTATATATCTATATATATATATATGTGTATGTGTGTGAATATATCTATATATATATATATGTGTATGTGTGTGTATATATCTATATATATATATATGTGTATGTGTGTGTATATATCTATATATATATATGTGTGTATGTGTGTGTATATATCTATATATATATATATATGTGTATGTGTGTGTATATATCTATATATATATATATGTGTATGTGTGTGTATATATCTATATATATATATGTGTGTATGTGTGTGTATATATCTATATATATATATATATGTGTATGTGTGTGTATATATCTATATATATATATGTGTGTATGTGTGTGTATATATCTATATATATATATATATGTGTATGTGTGTGTATATATCTATATATATATATATGTGTATGTGTGTGTATATATCTATATATATATATATGTGTATGTGTGTGTATATATCTATATATATATATGTGTGTATGTGTGTGTATATATCTATATAACACTGTTGCTTACCCATTACCATACATTTTCAAGCTGTATTGGAGATTTTTTTACCAATATTTCATGTTATGGTGGATGTTATAAAACAATTGTAATGACTATAACGGTTTGAGCCATACTTTGCTTCATAGGCTTCTAAGCTCATTAATCCAATACCGATGTGTAATACGCCTTTTTTTTTACCCAATTGCACTGTGATTACAATATAAGATAAAAACTGTTTTGTTACGCTTTAATTTAAAAAAATATTTTGTATTGTATTATTGTATTTTATTTCATCACGTATTATAGTTTTTATGTCTTTATAATTGTTGCGAAAAGTCCTATAAATTGGCCACAAATTTGTCTACAAAAGTCTAGAAATGATTGTTAATGTATCTCGTGCGCGCCGTCATTTTCTGCCCATGCTCCTTATGTTCCTAGATGTATTTATTACCCAACTTACAATATAAGATCAAGTGGCAAGTTGTCCTTCTGAAGCCTTAAAGCTCTGTCCTTCCTTAGATGTTTCCTCCGTACACGTGAGACGCTGGGCCTCATTGATTCCACTCTTGCTAAGCCTCGGTTTCAGCCTCTCCCCGGTGGCTCCTTGTCAGGGTTAAATCCATAATCATCGCTGACAAGTTCAATGAGTCTGAGAGGAGAACGTTCTCTACACCTGGATATCTCAGATATAAAACACATCCATGTCTGGCGCTCTGACCCTAATCTCGGAAAAGTCTCATCGAGTGGATGGATCAACAGAGGCTATCGTATAATATAAGAGATATCTATATGTTTGTATAGGGTCAGGGTACAAGCTGAGAAGAGCTATACTGGGCAATAAAGAACAATCATTGGCTAGGAAGTGACAAGAAAAGGCTATTGAAATGATGGTGTCATATGGAAGATCAAGCTGCTTGGGTACACTTGATGGGTATAAAAGAAGAGTTAAAGTAGAGTTGTAGAGTATCCCCATTTACCTGTTCTGCATCACTACCTTGTCATGGTAAATGGGCTTGTGTACGTTACTGAAGCTGTGAGCTATCACCTAAGATGGGCAGGTCATAGCAGAGAGGTCAGACAAATTGGGGTCCACTGGAAAAGGAACTGGCAACCTACTCCAGTATATTTTCCAAGAAAACCATGAGGGTCTCCACGTGAGTGTATGCACCGATATACCAGGCATTGTGTTTCCTCTCACTTTCTGTCTACAGGACAAGTTTTGTGTAAAACATCTCAGACAACTGCATTGGCTTCCAGGCATAAAGGGGAGAAGACGTTTGGTTCTTGACACCTAAATCTTGACAATTTAGGCATAAACTGCAGAGTGGAGGACACTTTTGGTCGATGGGTTTCAGAGAAAGAAGCAAATAGGCATTGCCATGTTGGTCATGCACATTAACATGCCTCCTATATGGGGGGCTATATGTGCCGCAAAAACAAATAGTAATGGAGAAGATGGGGCACCCTAGACTTTCACACATGGGGTGCTATTTGGTGTAGGTTTGGTTCCATCATGTCTTATATATAACCTTCTTATTGGCATATATTCATGAATAATAAGTCCCATAGTATAAGAATCTATTATCGCTACCTTAGATTCATGGAACATTCCACATAATACCTACTTCTTCTTATTTTTATACCTACTTCTTCTTCTTTTTATTTATGCAGAAGATGCGCCATTTGTATCTAGTAAAAATATAAATACTGTACTTATTTGACCAATAAAAATATATTGGTTTTAGGTTCAATCCACGCATTCTTGATGCTCTAGAGATGAATATGATTTTGGTGCCTGATTTGTGTCTTCATGGCGGCCATGTTTGCCTATGGAGGTCTCCAATGGTTTTCTTCAGAGGAAATAGACATCACATCAATTACTTTACTGCCCTGTGAAGTTTAGTGAATCTACTGGAATAAACATAGAATGTAAAAATAAATATAACTACTGATAATTTATTTTTTTATAAAATGATATATTTTGTATACAATTTACCAAAATATCAGTAAAACAAATCAAAACATAAGACACTAAATTGCAATACTTAAAGATAAGGTGATATATGTTTTTACTTAGAAAACATATCTTGATACAGTGTTGGAGCTAGGGAATGGAGGGCCCCAGTGCATAATAATTGGGGGGCCTAAAGGGGTCTATAAAAAGCCACCAATACATGAGGATGGTCTGGTGTCCCATATGGCAATCAGATCACCTTTTAATAAAGTAATGATCTGCTCTTTTGTGCCAGCTAATTAAGAATCCGCCTTCACAGAGGGCTCCTAACCTGTTTTGGTCCCCAGTGCTTTGCACCTGCTGCACCACTGTATTGATATATGGGCCTAAAATAGCAGGACCCTCGCTGTCTTGCATAATGGTTGTAAAATAACTTGTATCTGCCTCCAACTGTGCAGAGCGAGGCAGAATTATAGCACTTTATACATAATCGGTGTTTATGTACAATGTCTACGGGTTTATTTGCTAAAGGCCAGTTCTTTACAGGGCAGGTTCAACCTATTTTAGCCTCTGAAGAGTTTATTAAATGTTCGAGTTTTTCATCTAAGCGCTTTCCAGTCGGCCTCGCGGGTCAAGCTGAGTCAGATATTCCGAGTGGCTGAACTTTGATTATGGGCTTCTCATTTTTCAATTTCTCCACTTCCTCGGTCTGGCTATTGTTCCTCATCCGAGCAGCTGCTGCTACTAATCTTTTGGCTATTTGCAATCAGTAGGACGGAATACGCTCACCCAGAGAGCTGGTTATTAGTGGTGCCGGTGGGGTGAGCTGACCACTGAGATCCGCCGAAGAAAAGCCAACAACTCTCCATTGAACTCAGTTTGACTCAAGGAACATCTGAGACCCAAATCCTAACACGCATAAAGTTATGAAAATCAAACAGAAAACATGTTCACAGGTACCCAGCACCTTCATACCCCCGGCCTCACCTGCCGCGACCTGGGGTCAGAGGTTAAACTAGTCTTTAACCCAACCTATCAAAGGTAAATTAGAGGGCAGGCTCATAATGGGAAGGTTGGTGGTAACACCTTCATGTTGAATGGATCAAACACCACAAGGATGTGGACAGATTCTTTTTCTTTGTCGCCAAAGTTAAATCTCATTGATGTCATTTTATAAAAAGAGATGTAATAATCACCACAATAACTTCATATAACACAAAAATGTTAATCTTATGAATGCGTTAGGACACAAATGGAAGGAGGATTATGTTGTTTTTATCATAAAAACATGTTTTTTATATAACGAGATATTGTCCTATTCTATATATTTCCTCGGATAGTTTTACTTAATTCACCTAAAATTAATATATATATTAATTTTAAGTGAATTAAGTATAAAAAAAAATTGTCATCTTGTTTATAAAAATATCCGAGGAAATAATATATTGTGAAAATACCGATAACCATGGCGAACCAAAAACAGCCATTGTGGCCCCTTGATGGCTCTCATTATATACTAAGCCATGGTCCCCATCACCTATGGCGAACCAAAAACAGCCATTGGGGCCCCTTGATGGCTTTCTCATTATATAATAAGCCATGGTCCCCATCACCTATGGCGAACCAAAAACAGCCATTGGGCCCCCCTGACAGCCTTTTAAGTATGTGTTAAGTCATTACCTATAGTCCCCATAATCTATGGTGCACCAAAACAGGCATTGTGGGCCCATGGCAGCCGTCTCAATATTTACCAAGCTATAGTCCCCATCACCTATGTGTAGTGGGCCCATGACACCCTTATCAGTATATACTTAGCTACTAATTGTCTTCCACAGATAAACCACATGAGGCCCATTTGGCAGATCATTACATGTCAATCCTGTGAACATAAAGTTTTACAATACAAGAGCAATAAAGTCTTATCATTATTCTGGTGTACTAACTGGGCATGCTTTTGTGGCTCATACCCCCACCAGTATGAGATATAATTAATTAATATAATTAATTGCGTGAAATAAACTCTGAAAAATATCCAACCTTCAAACACAGTTATCTAAACTTGCTTAATAACCTAAAATAAATAAATACATTTTAATTTCCTGTGTTGCCTAATTTGCGCACACCCAAAAAATATTTTATTTTGTAAAACTTGTTTAAATACAAAAAAATCTGTGGAATTTGTATCCATTTCTAATGCGGCATAGGAGCCCCCACAGGCTGGACATGGAGCCCCCGCGCTGGTGTGACACGTGTGACACGTATGTGCCACATTGCACACAGTCCGTGCAGATTCTTGGATATTAACAGCTCCAGATCTGTCATGTGAAGCTCATCCAGCCAACGACAACTGCCTCTTATCAGCTACTCGCGGCCTTTACGTCTTTACTTAGGTGCTAATCCCCTAACAATAGGCCTATCTAAGCACAGGACCCCTTCTCTTCTCTTATTTACACTTAATTATATCTCTGAGATTCCACTTCCCTTTTTCTTGCACTTTCATTTCAGGTTAAATCCTCGGCTTTCCAGCACTTCCTCCTGTCTGAACAATAATTAAGGTGTTGAGGATAAGTCCCCTCTAATCTGCTGCATCCAGGTGGCCAGGTAAGGATGAGGCCTCCACACCTGAGAAGGACGGGGCGCAAGGTGTGGCCAGAAGGGGCCAGAGATTATATATAGATACATAAACATATATTTCCTTTCTCAAAATTCCCTACAACTTCACAGGACAGATAACAAAATCTAAAGGAGAACTTGCAGCATTAATGGAGCTGCCCAGCAAAGCTTGGACTTTCTGTCCTATTATCAGTTCTAGTTTCACAAAAGATCCTGATCTAAATATGGGACTTCAGCATCCCCTATAACATATGTGTATATCAATTGTCTGTCTTTACCCAGAATCCTTTGCTTCACGGCATACCCTAAGACATAAAGTAAAGAAGCGATGGAGAATTATTGTAGATGTCAAATCATACGGTGCTTAGGACGGGCATAAGGATGGAGGAGTTCTCCAAGAGTTCTTTACCACTTCACACTTTAGTAGATGTGGCCCTATGTGTAATAAAGGATGTCTGCCTCCTACTGGCTCCATCCAACATGCTGTCACTATAGCTTTCTTTTAACAAATTTAAGATGCCAGGCCATATGTACTTAGAA
>CM050169.1:245415938-245420938 GCA_027410445.1 Discoglossus pictus | reverse complement strand
TCTCATTCCCCTCACTCTCTTTTCATTCTCCTCCCTCTCTCCTCTCATTCCCCACACTCTCTGGTCATTCCCTCCCTCTCTCCTCTCATTCCCCCCACTCTCTGGTCATTCTCCTCCCTCTCTCCTCTCATTCCCCCCACTCTCTGGTCATTCCCTCCCTCTCCCCTCTCATTCCTCCCACTCTCTGGTCATTCCCTCCCTCTCCCCTCTCATTCCTCCCACTCTCTGGTCATTCCCTCCCTCTCCCCTCTCATTCCTCCCACTCTCTGGTCATTCCCTCCCTCTCTCCTCTCATTCCCCCCCACTCTCTGGTCATTCCCTCCCTCTCCCCTCTCATTCCCCCCACTCTCTGGTCATTCCCTCCCTCTCCCCTCTCATTCCCCCCCACTCTCTGGTCATTCCCTCCCTCTCTCCTCTCATTCCCCCCACTCTCTGGTCATTCCCTCCCTCTCTCTTCTCATTCCCCTCACTCTCTATTCATTCTCCTCCCTCTCTCCTCTCATTCCCCACACTCTCTGGTCATTCCCTCCCTCTCTCCTCTCATTCCCCCCACTCTCTCTTCATTCTCCTCCCTCTCTCCTCTCATTCCCCACACTCTCTGGTCATTCCCTCCCTCTCTCCTCTCATTCCCCCCACTCTCTGGTCATTCTCCTCCCTCTCTCCTCTCATTCCCCACACTCTCTGGTCATTCCCCCCCCTCTCTCCTCTCATTCCCCACACTCTCTGGTCATTCCCCCCCCCCTCTCCTCTCATTCCCCACACTCTCTGGTCATTCCCCCCCTCTCTCCTCTCATTCCCCCCACTCTCTGGTCATTCTCCTCCCTCTCTCCTCTCATTCCCCACACTCTCTGGTCATTCCCCCCCTCTCTCCTCTCATTCCCCACACTCTCTGGTCATTCCCCCCCTCTCTCCTCTCATTCCCCACACTCTCTGGTCATTCTCCTCCCTCTCTCCTCTCATTTCCCCCCACTCTCTCCTCATTCTTCTCCCTCTCTTCTCTCATTCCCCCCACTCTCTCCTCATTCTCCTCCTTCTCTCCCCTCATTCCCCCCACTCTCTTGTCATTCCCTCCCCTTTTCTCCTCATCTCCTCACTTTCTCATCATCTTCCTTCCTATTCTCTCCCCCAATCACATTCTCTCTCCCACAATACTCTCCCCATCAATATGCAAATTAATAATCGAAGAAGCAGCTCTAAATATAATCCTCCAATGCATCTGTATTATTAGATTACTAGCGAATTGCCCGTCAAAAAATGACGGCAATGAAATTGTAAGGTAGCTAATGCTGTTTAGTGTGTAATAATGAAATATATAATACATTAATAAATGAATATACTTTACCTATTTTAAAGCATTGTGTTGAAGAGCTGCAATGTGTTTTGATGTTGCTGCAGCATTAGTGGTGTGGATCTGCTGTGTAAGCGTGCTGAATGTGTGCAGTGTAACACTGTGCGTGCGCGAGGCCAAACCGTTGTCGTGTACTTCCGCATTGGCGTAAAATGGCGAGTAATGTGTGTTATACGTCTGTATCGGAATATCCGTAGGTGTTTTGTGGTGTTTTGCGAGTTTAGAGTGCTGTAGCCTCGTTTTCGTTTTGTTCGGCGGCCATTTTTTCTCTCGCTTCGATTTTTTTTTAGTCTCTAAACTGTTTTATTTCGAGTAAAATCGAGGTGTAATTTGTATTTTTGAGGTGCTGGGTGCTCCCTCTTGGTGTAGGTAAGTTTTTTATGTATGTGGTGTGTGTATGTATTGTGTTTTACATTTTGTAATGTTCGCGAGTTGCGTCCGAGTGTTGCGAGTCCGTAATGTGTGTGAACGTGTGTCGTATGTTGTTTGCGAGTGTCGTAATGTGTGTGTCGTACTGTTTGGGTTGCGACGTGAAGTTTGCGAGGGTCGCAGTTGCTGGCATGGAGCGCCTTCGGCGCTCCATGCTAGCAACTGAGACCCTCGGGCAGTGCCCTCGCTTTGCGAGGGCCTCAGCTCGCTGCGCGAGCCGCGGCCCTCGCTACGCGAGCCCGTAGCGTTAGCAACAACTCGTACGCTCACAACTATATATGTGATTATATGATACATTAAATGACCTTTAAAGACGATCTTATTCTTATAAGCCTGGGCCATAATAACTAAGCTTCACATGTGCAGGGGTGATTAGCAAGAAGGCATCACGGCTCCTTCAGAACATCAAACCTTAGGGAATATGGCCCATTGTTATTTCAATGACATCACATTGTTCATTACACAGGACTTCTGGGGCTTCTGCTCCATCATGATTCCCAGTGATCAATATCAGAGCAAATTTACATAATCCCTCAATGTGTTATGTGGAACTCTCAGACAATGATGCAATATACTTTGATACATATACTGATACAAAATATATTAATTCTATATGGTATTGTAAGCCCTCACAAGAGCAGCCCCCCTCCTGTACATATATATATATGACCACAACATCATTTAGCTTATTGTGAGGGGAAAAAACAACGTGATAGAAGCCTCCACATTTGTGTTCACATTAGGAACCAGCCCCACACTGAGGAGATCCATTAGAAAGAAACAGCTGTCTGTGGGTAGGTCTCCTAACTCCTGCATAAACCATCCTATACTATGCTTGAAAGTTGTGTAATACAATGAGCATGTGCTTAAAGGAGCCATTTTTTATGTGATTTTGACTTTAAGAGTGAAAATGCATTGCAGGCTCATTTGCATGTCCCCGCCCACATTCTCAAAGTGAAGTGCAATAACTATTTCTTGGAATTCTGAGCAGCAAATACGTTTTTATCCTTCAAATGTGAACAGAAATATATATGTCCAAACCTAATGTCTTATTTATACTTCAAATATATGCCTGAATGTATTGTACAGATATAATAATATATTGAATAAATTGGATTACGCCGCATTTCATATCACACACATACCCTACAATCACAGGGTATTACCGATGAACGCTCATCTTATCTTTTGAAAAACTTCATCCCTGTCACTAAGACAAATTCAATAAAACCCAATTTCTAATCAGGATCAGACAGAAAAATAAAATACGTTTCTATCTCCGCCAGGTCACGGCGCCGCCACGCGCCAGAATCCAGACACCAGCAAATTAAAAACAGGTTAAAAATCCCCTGTGTGTGAACAAGCCTATTACTATTAATTTTCTATTTTTTACCACAAAGGTAAGTTAAAAGGATGTGCGCAGCGCCCAGGTATCTTATAGCTTTAAGGCGGTTGTTATATGTACTTTAAAATCCTGCCATGTAAATTCCTATGAAAATTTGGATCGCTGTGAGGAGGAACGGGGAGGTTAATCCTAATTTAATGCAATGATGCAGTTTCAGGACCAGGGCTGGAAGGATTCTGTTATCTCTCCCCAACATTTGAGTCTCCCATATTTCACCAAGCCAAATAGCTTGAAGAAAAAGTGCAGATGGAGGCAATCCTGACGCCTCAGGAAATGTGTTATTAATATCTAAATAAGTTCCCAATACTGTCTCTAAATCTCCCCTTCGCCATTCCAGATGAATTCGTTTGAAGTTCTCCCTGTCTCATCTTTACACTATTTTTTTTTTTTAACCAGGCTTATTTCAAACGGGTAAATATCTAATTCCCTTAAGCACAGCCCACTCACACGGAGCAGTCTTATTGGAAGTCTCCTTCAGACATCTAGCAAAAAGTAAATAGAATTGTGTATATATATATATATGGTACATTTGTGTTCACATGTGATAGATTTCCCAGAGTGCAATGCGATAATTGTATATTGAATGTATATTTTTTACGTACATTTTTAGACCTTCAAATGGGAACCCAAATGTACTATTTATTGGCAGCGAATTGCCCGTCAAAAAATGACGGGCATAAAAGTGCTAGCCAGGCAATGCTGTTTGCCACACAATGTGAGGCCTTTGGTTCGCTGAGCACCTTCGGCGCTCATCGCAAGCCCCGTGATAAGCGCCTTTGGCTCCCGCCTACTATAAGGGCCGCTCATTGCAGGTTTCGTTATCCTGCAGGTTTAGTGCTTGGGAACGCCATGCGTCTCGCTCCACCATCTCCCCCCGTCCCTTCCCTGTGTCTTTCTCCTCTGTGTCTCTGAGGAATGTTTGCGTGGCGCGCGCTGACTACCGTTTGTTTTATTTTCTAAGTCCCGCGTGCCTGGCGTTGTTGGTGTAAGTGTTACTGTCTTTGCCGCCGTGTATTTTCTAAGTCCCGCATCCCTGTTGTTGTTGGTGTAAGTGTTACTGTCTTTGCCGGCGTGTATTCTCTAAGTCCCGCGTGCCTGGCTTTGCTCAGCCTCGTTTTCATCCAGTTTCAGATTTTTTATGTTTTTCATCCGCCATTTTTTTTCCGCTTAGCCGATTTTCGAGTGACGAAACACGGTAAATTTGGCTCAAATTAGCTTGCAACCTCACTCCCAGGCTTCCTGGCTCTCTCCCTGTGCTGTGTGTGAGGTGTTTAAATGTATTTTTTATTACTTTTCTTGTTTTTCATGTTTTTTGATTTCCACGGTTCGGCCGCTACATTCATCTTTTTCCGAGGTCAGATTTTTTCCCCCCCTTAGAATCCGAGTTTTGCGTTCCTCAACTGCTTCGGCACTCATTTCAGCCCAAGTCCCGCGTACTTCAATGCCTCAACTGCTCACCTCGCCTTTGGCGCTCATTGCCTAAGTCTTCCGAGCATGGAATGCTTCAATGCCTCAACGGCTGCCTCGCGTTGCAAGGCACTCAGTTGCGCAAGGCTTTGCGAGGCTTGCAAGCGTGACGACAAATCACAGTTTGACAATTATAAACACATTTGTGTTCACATTTGAATGTCTAACAGCCCTATTAAATTCCCCAACGTGTATAACCATAGCCCGTATTGTAACCAGTAAGACTTATGGCTATTAAATTGTCCCCATAAAGCAAGCCACTGCCAATCTGCGGGTTTGGAGCGAAAAAAGCCTACGGGACGTGGAACGTGGAACTTCGTGGCCGCAAAATCTTTGTTCTCTCAAGCCCGT
>CM050169.1:245408438-245410938 GCA_027410445.1 Discoglossus pictus | reverse complement strand
AGGACACAGAGACACATGTGTACAGTGAGTGCTGGCATGTCCTATACATGTCCTATGCATGTCCTATGCATGTCCTATGCATGCCCTATGTATGTCCTATACATGTCCTATACATGTCCTATACATGCCCTATGTATGTCCTATACATGTCCTATACATGCCCTATGTATGTCCTATACATGTCCTGTGCATGTCCTATACATGCCCTATGTATGTCCTATACATGTCCTATGTATGTCCTATACATGCCCTATGTATGTCCTATACATGTCCTATACATGCCCTATGTATGTCCTATACATGCCCTATGTATGTCCTATACATGTCCTATGCATGTCCTATGCATGCCCTATGCATGTCCTATGCATGTCCTATGCATGCCCTATGCATGTCCTATGCATGCCCTATGTATGTCCTATACATGCCCTATGTATGTCCTATACATGCCCTATGTATGTCCTGTGCATGTCCTATGCATGCCCTATGCATGCCCTATGTATGTCCTATGCATGTCCTATGTATGTGCTATACATGTCCTATGCATGCCCTATGTATGTCCTATACATGTCCTATGTATGTCCTATACATGTCCTATACATGCCCTATGTATGTCCTATACATGCCCTATGTATGTCCTGTGCATGTCCTATGCATGTCCTATACAT
Organism: Discoglossus pictus; assembly: GCA_027410445.1. NCBI lineage: Eukaryota > Metazoa > Chordata > Amphibia > Anura > Alytidae > Discoglossus > Discoglossus pictus. Next base: position 245,410,273 of record CM050169.1, on the reverse strand, counting down.
GCCCTATGTATGTCCTATACATGTCCTATGCATGTCCTATACATGTCCTATGTATGTCCTATGCATGTCCTATGCATGCCCTATGCATGTCCTATGCATGCCCTATGCATGTCCTATACATGCCCTATGTATGTCCTATACATGTCCTATACATGTCCTATGCATGTCCTGGGATTCATTTCAGCCAATATATGGAGTGTCCCTATAATACATGTTCCAGCCAATGCAGGTGTGCTATGTGGCAGGCTGCCAACACAAACAAGGAGGAATCAGTGTATATTTACTAAGAGGCAGAGAGGGGGCCCTAAGAAAGCAGTCGCCCAGGGCTAGCTAGAGGGAGCCATTTATAGATGAAAGTGCACAGAAATAAAGGCTCCATTTAATCTGACTTAAAACCCTTCAACTTAACGTTTGTGCTAAAACTCAGAGACTGAAGTGATTGGGGCTAAAGAGTCTCTTATGGAGCCTCAGAGCTATTACACCCCTCTCCGACACAGCTCCCTATTCAGGGGGCCCAGCTCTCATTACAGCTTTAATACGTCTTAGTGTTATTACATGCCAAGGAGATGGGCGAAGGAGGAGCTCTCTCTCTTTATCTATCTCCGACTCTCTCTTTCTCTCTCTCTCTCTTTTTCTCTCTCTCTCTCTCTCTGTATCTCTATCTCCGACTCTCTCTCTCTCTTTTTCTCTCTCTCTCTCTCTTTTTCTCTCTCTCTCTCTTTTTCTCTCTCTCTCTTTATCTCTATCTCCGACTCTCTCTCTCTCTCTTTTTCTCACTCTCTCTCTCTGTATCTCTCTCTCTCTCTCTCTCTCTCTCTCTCTTTTTTCCCTCTGTATCTCTATCTCCGACTCTCTCTTTCTCTCTCTTTTTTTTTCTCTCTCTCTCTCTCTCTGTATCTCTATCTCCGACTCTCTCTCTCTCTCTCTTTTTCTCACTCTCTCTCTCTGTATCTCTCTCTCTCTCTCTTTTTTTTTCTCTCTGTATCTCTATCTCCGACTCTCTCTCTCTCTCTCTTTTTCTCACTCTCTCTCTCTGTATCTCTCTTTCTCTCTCTCTTTTTTTCTCTCTGTATCTCTATCTCCCACTCTCTCTCTCTTTTTCTCACTCTCTCTCTCTGTATCCTATCTCCGACTCTCTCTTTCTCTTAGAAATGAACATTTATTAATATTCTTGTGCAGACTTCCCGCAAGGAACAGAGACATTTGTCAGAGAAGAGAAAGAAAAGAAGAGAAAGAAAAGAAGATGACAAGTTTTGGGGACTTTGTGTAACAATATTTTTCAATAGCAGAATTATTTATTTTGAAAGCAACGAAATTCGTACAAATATTAATATATATTACGAATTTACAAATTCCTTAACATTTTGTTAATATTTTGTTTGTAATATTTAATCAAGATACGAATTTTAGCTCCGATTGTTACTTGATGCCTAAATAAATATACAATTATATCTATAGGAATATACACACATATATATATATATAGTGCGACCCTCTGCATATGTACACAGTATATATATAGAGTTATTATAAATGTACACATTGGGATATTCTCTACTTTTAAATTAAAAACGAATTTAGTATTAGAGAATAACCCTATTTCTTTTATGTCCTTTACCTTTATATATAAATATACAGCCAGAGAATTGCTGCAAACATTGGTACCTTTATATATATATCATTTTCGGCCTGTCTGCCTCTTTTTATTGATATCTATATTTCTATTCTTATATTAAAACAACAGAAAGAAAAGATCGCTTTCATTTTTCAACTACCTGAGATTTCGCAGATTTCTCACATTTTGCGGATTTCTCACATTTTGCGCATTTCTCACA
>CM050169.1:245380938-245403438 GCA_027410445.1 Discoglossus pictus | reverse complement strand
TTTTATGAGAAAGTTTTCACTTTAATGTAGAGATTAGTCCGAAAAAAACTTTGCAATAAATATTCATAAAAGATTGGATTCTGGTAAATTAGTAAATGATGGGTTTGAAAACGCAATTTATATATAAATTCCACAATTTCACAGCCCCCACTGACCCCACTGACCCCACTGACCCCAGGCTTCCTTACCTTTGTCCCCCAAGATGCCATCGATGCTGTGCTTGGTTTTCTTATCTCCATCTTCCTCCTTCTTATCACAATCCTCATCCTCCTCCTTCTTCCCGAACTTGATTCTCAGGACTCGGCTAATCGAACTCACTAAACCTCGGACATTGAAAGAGACAGAAGGGAATATAAATTGGGGTTGTCAAGACCGGGGCCCGCCCTAGGTGGGGACCCCAAATATATTATACACACTGCAGTGACTGCAAGAAATAAACTATACAACTAACATCTCCGTCTTCTAGACATTTATACAAGACGTGGCCACAGTGTCACCTACACAATAACCTCTTATCACTTTACAAGGTGCTGTTCCATAGAAGACTTTCATATTATCAGAAACTTAGCAAAGTTCTAAAGATGATGTCAATTATATGTTATTTATTAGCATTATTTACTTTTATATCATTTATTCGCATTATTTAATTATATATTATTTATTAGCAATATTTACTTATATATCATGTTATTAGTATTATTTACTTTTATATCATTTATTAGCATTATTTACTTTTATATCATTTATTAGCAATATTTACTTATATATAATTTATTCGCATTATTTACTTATATATTATTTATTAGCAATATTTACTTTTATTTCATTTATTAGTACTATTTACTTGTATATCATTTATTAGCAATATTTACTTTTATATCATTTATTAGTACTATTTACTTATATATAATTTATTCGCATTATTTACTTATATATCATGTTATTAGCAGTATTTACTTAGATATCATTAATTAGCATTATTTACTTATATATCATTTATTCGCATTATTTAATTATATATTATTTATTAGCAATATTTACTTTTATATCATTTATTAGTACTATTTACTTGTATATCATTTATTAGCATTATTTACTTATATATCATTTATTAGTAGTATTTACTTTAATATAATTTTTTAGCAGCATTTACTTATATATCGTTTTCTACAAAACATAATTCTGTATTTATCGTGATATAAATATCCAACATTGCTGTGTTTGTTATAGTGAGAGGAAAGGAGAAAAATAAAGAAATAATAAAATACATTTTATCCCTGGGCCAGATCTGCTAAATAATGAATATGGAGAACCCATCCCTATATACACACCCAGTATTATAACCTATATATATATATAAATTAGTTACTTGCTTATAATGCGGTTTCCTGGGTATTTTGCTGGATATATATATATATTATAACGTGTATATGTTTTCCATACAAACAGACCTATGTTACTATAACTATATTATTATTTTCTGTGTTTTTGCCCCTATATAGACATATTTACAGCCTGGTTACATTAATACCATTAGAGATCTGCTAATGACCCATTAACCACTTGCTTGCTGGTCACACTCTGTATTTATTTACCCTTTTAGTGCAGGAGATTAACAGGTTAACACTCTGTAACTCAGAGGGGCTTCAAAGGACATTAATTAGCAATGTATATATTATGTATGGATGGAGGGGACAGCACCAGAGATTGGGCAAAAAATTTACTGACAAATGAAAAAGATGCTAAATATACAATATCAGCCCTAATATATATATAATAACATGGCTAAAAACGGGTTAAAACGAAATATATATATATATATATATATATATATATATATATATATATATATATATATATATATATATATAAATATGTAATAATATCAGCCCTAATAAATAGAGATTCGGCCAATTGCATAGGGCTCTATATAAGCAGAGAATATTATATTATAGAAGTTTTTAGTTAGTGATCTTCTATCCAAAAGCAAGATCTTCACTAACTAAAAACTTCTGTAAAATAATATTCTCTGCTTATATAGAGCCCTATGCAATTGGCCGAATCTCTATTTATTAGGGCTGATATTATTACATATTAATTTATATATATTTTTATATATTTTTATATCTGCAATTTTCTCAGACACATTTACATTTAAATTGTATTTCTTGTCCCCTCTGAGAGACCAATCTGGAACATCAGATGCTTTGTACTTATAATATTGCAGATACATCAGGAACAATGAGACAAATAATCTGTAATTTAATTTACATAGCTAGAGGAATATATACATACTTATATTTACTTATTTATATAATTTGAAACTATATATATATAATTAGTATTTATATATATATAATATATATATAGGGATACATTAGATAGATACATATGTATACTTCCCATATATATTAGATAGAGACTTATGTACACTTCCCATATATATTAGATAGATAGATACATATGTATACATCCCATATATATTAGATAGATACATATGTATACATCCCATATATATTAGATAGATACCTATGTATACTTCCCATATATATATTAGAGAGATACCTATGTACACTTCCCATATATATTAGATAGATACATATGTATACTTCCCATATTTATTAGATAGATACATATGTATACTTCCCATATACATATTAGATAGATACCTATGTATACTTCCCATATACATATTAGATAGATACCTATGTATACTTCCCATATACATATTAGATAGATACCTATGTACACTTCCCATATATATTAGATAGATACATATGTACACTTCCCATATATATTAGATAGATACCTATGTACACTTCCCATATATATTAGATAGATACCTATGTACACTTCCCATATATATTAGATAGATACCTATGTACACTTCCCATATATATTAGATAGATACCTATGTACACTTCCCATATATATTAGATAGATACATATGTACACTTCCCATATACATATTAGATAGATACCTATGTACACTTCCCATATATATTAGATAGATACATATGTACACTTCCCATATACATATTAGATAGATACATATGTATACTTCCCATATATATTAGATAGATACATATGTATACTTCCCATATATATTAGATAGATACATATGTATACATCCCATATATATTAGATAGATACCTATGTATACATCCCATATATATTAGATAGACACCTATGTATACTTCCCATATACATTGCCCACGTGCTCACCTGAGGGCACACTGCCCCTGTCGCAGTGCCCATCCTTCAGCAGCCTGTCCCGGATCTCCCAGCTAAACATCCCTGGGTTCTCCCGCTTATATTCCTCGATCTTCTTCTCTACATCAGGAGTGGCTACCTGCTTTAGTATCCAAAAGACATTGTGCATTTTAATATATTTATACATAAATGTACTTATACAACTGATATATATATATATATTCTCCAAAATTATAATATATACAGTATCATAAAATAATAATATTATCGAAATCTCTTTAGACCAGCTCAGTATAGATATATAGGGGATATATACGATGTATAGATATATAGGGGATATACATTACAGGCTGGGTATCATATTCTAATGCATTGTTTCCAGTGTTATAAAGTATAATAATTACCCGAAATAAAACTGTATCATTTTTACTCCTGAAAAGTTCCTCTAAACACAATACAACTAGTCAGGTTAATAAATACTATATATATATATATATACATACTATTTTACTCACTTTATTTTCCTGCTTAGATAATTTCAGAGTGACTTATACAGTTATGCTATATTTTTCTATATATATATATACAGCTTCCGACTGGAAAAGAGGCGCTTCTCTCGAAAACTCGTAAATTGATATGTTTGTTCAATAAAAAGGTATCAGTATATACTTCAATACTCTGATTATATATATATATATATATATATATATATATATATATATATATATATATATATATGGCACTTTGTTGTGTCCTGGGCACTCACCCTGGGCTTGCTGCCTCCAATGGCCCCAGGACGAATGGAGCCAGTCTCCTGGTACCTGCACAGGATCTTAGACACACACCCATGGGAGACCCTGAGCTGCCTGGAGATGACACAGGGTCTGATGCCATGATGAGCCATCTCTACTATCTTGTGGCGAATATGGTTGGGTAGGGGTCTGCCATTAATGAAGACCCCTCCAAGCTGGTTCACTCTGCCCTGGCCAAGAGGAGTGGAGACTGGAAGATGAAGAAGAGACAGAGACAACTTAGCAAGGAGAACAAGTATACACAATGCAGTCATATAGTGTCATATAATGTCCTCACACTGTATAGATACATATATAATGTTATTAATACATCATTATATAGGGCTGTGCATAGATTGTGTCTATAAGTAACATATATATATAATAGCATATAGGGCACCACACTGCACATATATATATATATATTATCCTCCTGTCCCATATACATTATAAGCACCCAGTGATCACATCTTAGTGGGTAACTAATGCAATGTCTATACAATTTTCTGCTTCTGCAGTTGGGGGGGGGTCTGGGACCCTAATCCCTCCAAGATATCTCCAATTTGTTTAATATCGTGTAATACAGATCTACAAGATTAGGGCAATTTTACAGCCTCAGAAAGTGAATAAGTTGGATGAATAATTTAAGAGTGTAAAAAAGGCAGAGAAGGAGAAGTGTCTGCATCTTAAGTCAGAGAGAAAGGAGGAGATGTGCAGAATTAATAGCCATCATGCGCCTCTAATTCCAAGTCACTTGGCTACTATACCCTGGATATATCATTACCAGCTAAGGACACTTCACTGGCCCATTGTGCATTCAAGTGGTACCGAGCTCACAGAAGCCCTGGCTACTTAATATTCCCAGGCATGTTGTGCAAATATTGTTGTAATCCCTTGATCCATTTTTTGCAGTTTGTTTCCTTTAATTTGCTACAGAAAAGTACTTGAATATATCCCCCCAGCCGGTGCCCCCCAGGCTGCCCCCCAGACTGTGTGTTTTGCTGTTTTCGTGGCTTTTCACAGTTTTATTCCCTGCACTTGATCACGGATTGTGTAAATCTGGGTCTTAATAAATTCATCTTCTCCAAGAGCCTCATGTGCAGAAAAGGAGAAGAAACCGTCTGAGGAATGAAAACTAAAGTCTGACTTTATAGGAAAAGAACAGCTGCAGCCCCCCAAGTGCCCCCCAGCCCCCCAAGTGACCCCCACAGCATGCTATATACACTGACACTATATGTATACCGACACTATATATAATGACGCTATATATATATATTGGCTATTAGTCTCTAAACCCCAGTAACAAGGGGCAGATCTCTGAGGGCAAATAAACTTGTAACTGATGGACTGAGATATTCTGGGGTCAGACCCCCCCATTACATGGGGGCTGCAGGTCCCATAGATGTAAAGTAATATAAGCACTGAGGAGTGACAGCTGCCAGCCAGGAAAGGGGCAAGGGTGTAAAAAGGAAAAAATAATATATATATAGGTGTGGATAGAGATATATACCTATATATATGTGTGTGAATATGAATGTATATATATATATATATAAACATACAATTATTATTATTATTATATTATTATTATCATTATTATTATCATTATTATTATTATCATTATTATCATCAGTATTATTATTATCATTATTATTATCATTATTATTATTATCATTATTATCATCAGTATTATTATTATCATTATTATTATCATTATTATTGTTATTATTAATATCATTATTACTACACATATAGCGTGTTGTGGGTTCAGTTTGGGGGTGCTACATGCAGGACCATAAGAATATATGTTTGCATTTCTTTGCTATTTGTGGGAGCCAGGAATATATAATAAATAAGACTCACCTTCCAGGGGGAACCCAGTTCGGGGGTAGTTCTGCCCAGGTCCAGGTCGCATCATTCTTGGTACAGACCCTGGCAGAGTGGCCATAAGCAGAGGGGCAAACACAGACACCTTGTTTGGGGTGTTGGACTCAAGACACCAAGAAAAGAAATTGCCCAGCTGCCAGGCTCCTTATGTGAAGTCCACAGGGAAAGAAACTTAAAAAATAAATAAATAAAACTAAAAAACACAGAATTTGAAGAAAATAGTCTTCAGAAAGTTGCAGGACCTGCAGATGCCAGTATTGGGCTAGTGACCTGCAGATGCCAGTATTGGGCTAGTGAGGGCTCTCAGACTCTGTCTGCAGAATATTTGCAGTTTTCTTTTGCCCTTTTTGTACCCTGATAGTTGTGGATTTTTTGGGACTAATAGTGTCATCTGAGAGGTTTGGAAGTTGTTAAAAGTGTCCAAGTTTGTCTCCCAGGGTAGGAGGAGAGTCCGGGCTCTCTGATTGGCTCCCACTCTGGGCTTCTCTTATTCATGAGGAGGGCAGGGGCCCAGGGACCAATAGCAAAAAGATGTCTCCAATACACAGGGTGGGAGGGTCTGAGAGAGAAAGCATCATGGAGAAAGAGAGAAGGAGACAGAGAAGGACAGAAAGAGAGAAAGAGAGAGAAAGAGAGGAGACAGAAAGAGAGAGAAAGAGAGAAGGAGACAGAGAAAGAGAGAAAGAGAGAAAGAAGGAGACAGAGAAAGAGAGAAAGAGAGAAAGAGAGAGAAAGATAGAAGGAGACAGAGAAAGAGAGAAAGAGACAGAGAAAGAGAGAAAAAGAGAGGAGACAGAGAAAGAGAGAAGGAGACAGAGAAAGAGAGAAAGAGAGAAAGAGAGAGAAAGATAGAAGGAGAGAAGGAGACAGAGAAAGAGACAGAGAAAGAGAGGAGACAGAGAGAAAGAGAGGAGACAGAGAAAGAGAGAGAGAGAGAGAGAGAGAGAGAGAAAGAGAGAGAAACAAAGAGAGAGAAAGAGAGAAGGAGACAGAGAAGGAGAGAAAGAGACAGAGAGAGAGAGAGAAAGAGAGAGAGAAACAAAGAGAGAGAAAGAGAGAAGGAGACAGAGAAAGAGAGAAAGAGAGAAAGAGACAGAGAGACAGAAAAAGAGAGAAGGAGACAGAGAAAGAGAGAAAGAGACAGAGAGACAGAAAAAGAGAGAAGGAGACAGAGAAAGAGAGAAAGAGACAGAGAGACAGAAAAAGAGAGAAGGAGACAGAGAAAGAGAGAAAGAGACAGAGAAAGAGAGAGAGAGAAAGATAGAAGGAGACAGAGAAAGAGAGAAAGAGACAGAGAGACAGAAAAAGAGAGAAGGAGACAGAGAAAGAGAGAAAGAGACAGAGAAAGAGAGAGAGAGAAAGATAGAAGAAGACAGAGAAAGAGAGAAGGAGAGGAGACTGAGAAAGAGAGAAAGAGAGAAAGAGACAGAGAAAGAGAGAAAGAGAGGAAGAGACAGAGAAAGAGAGAAAGAGACCGAGAAAGAGACAGCGAAAAAGACAAAGAAAGAGACATAAAGAGAAAAAGAGACAGAGAAAGAGAAAGAGAGAAAGAGAATGAGACAGAGATGGAGAAAGAGAGAAAGAGAGAAAGAGAATTAGACAGACATGGAGATAGACAGGGAGAATGAGACAGATCGGGTTGGAAAGGGGTAAACATACAAGGTGAGAATTACAAGGGAGAGAAAGTAAAAAGAGAGAGAGAGAGAGAATGGAGAGAGAAAAAGAGAGAGAGGGAGATAGAAAAAAGAGGAGGAGATGATAGAGTTAAGAAAGGGAGATAAAAAGGGAAAATTACAGAAAGAAAAAGAAAAAAGAAAGAAAGACACCAGAAAAGAGAGAACCTAATCATGGGCCATTTCCATGTATATTAGGACATTTACTGCACTTCTGTAATAGTCATTTTTTTTATCTCTGTTTCTCTGCAAACCCCGAATTATTATATTCTCAGTTGTAATAACTGAAATGCCAACATAATAATAATTACTTTCTCTTTTCCTGGGTCAGGGTACAGTGGGGGACCCCCCCCCCCACACATTGTGACTCCCCTGGCACATTGTGACCCCCTGGCACAGAGTGTGAGCCCCTGGCACAATGTGACCCCCTGGCGCAGAGTGTGAACCCCTGGCGCAGAGTGTGACCCCCTGGCACAGTGTGACGCCGCTGGCACATTGTGACCCCATGGTGCAGAGTGTGACCCCCCTGGCACAGTGTGACCCCCCTGGCACATTGTGACCCAATGGTGCAGAGTGTGACCCCCTGGCACAATGTGACCCCCTGGCGCAGAGTGTGACCCCCCTGGCACATTGTGACGCCGCTGGCACATTGTGACCCCCTGGCGCAGAGTGTGAACCCCTGGCGCAGAGTGTGACCCCCTGGCACAGTGTGACGCCGCTGGCACATTGTGACCCCCTGGCGCAGAGTGTGAACCCCTGGCGCAGAGTGTGAGCCCCTGGCACATTGTGACCCCCTGGCGCAGAGTGTGAGCCCCTGGCACATTGTGACCCCCCTGGCGCAGAGTGTGAGCCCCTGGCACATTGTGACCCCCTGGCGCAGAGTGTGAGCCCCTGGCACATTGTGACCCCCTGGCGCAGAGTGTGAGCCCCTGGCACATTGTGACCCCCTGGCGCAGAGTGTGACCCCCTGGCACAGTGTGACCCCCCTGGCACATTGTGACCCCCTGGCTCAGAGTGTGACCCCCTGGTGCAGAGTGTGACCCCCTGGCACAGTGTGACGCCGCTGGCACATTGTGACCCCCTGGCGCAGAGTGTGACCCCCTGGCACAGTGTGACCCCCCCTGGCACATTGTGATCCAATGGTGCAGAGTGTGACCCCCTGGCACAGTGTGACCCCCCTGGCACAATTTGACCCCCTGGCGCAGAGTGTGACCCCCCTGGCACAGTGTGACCCCCCTGGCACAGTGTGACACCTCACACAGACACAATGTAACATTATATTACAATGTGATATAAATGCAAAATATGTAGCAATATAAGCGGACTTATGCTGTTATATACTGTATATATATATATATCCTGTATTTCTGCACACTCCTATATTCCTATAAGCAGACTAATGATGTTATATACTATATATATATATATATATATATATATATATATATATATATATATATATATATATATATCCTGTATTTCTGCACCCCTGGCAGTGCCCCCTCTCTGTAGGTGCCAGGCTTCAGGTGCCCATTGTCTCTATGGACAGACAGCTCAGATTGGAGGTGCCCATTTTGGGGGCTTCATAGAAAAGCCCCCCAGCAGGGGGTGACGCCAAACTCTCAAAGCATTGTTTTCATATGTAAAAAAGGGCTTTTTTTCTATAAAAAAAATCAGTGAAAAGTTTCTTTCCTTGCAGCCCTTTCTCCATCTCCTCTTCAGTTGTAAGAATCCATTAATAAAAAGAGAAAGCTGGGACTCACCCAGGCCAGGCCAGCCTTATGAATTATTACTTAAGATTTACATTTCTCACCATTCAGGCTCTGACTGCTCCAGACTTAAATGTGTGAAAACATAAAAATCCTGTTTTACAAAATGCTTTCTTTTCATATCCCATTGTCACGTGACATCAGTTTGGGATATTACTTATAAAAGTGATCATTATTGGTAAATGGCTTGAAAAAAGGAATTTATGAATATTTTGTCATGGTATATCCAGATAGATCTAAGTATATAAATATGATTCTGTCCCTATGGAAAGCCTATATCTGTATATATAGATGTGTGTGTATATATATATGTGTATAATATATATGTGTAAGTATGTATGTGTATATATATATATATATGTGTATGTATGTATGTGTATATATATATATATATGTGTATGTATGTATGTGTATATATATATATATATGTGTAGGTATATATGGATATAATATATATGTGTAGGTATGTATGTATATATAGTATATATGTGTAGGTATGTATGTATATATAATATATATGTGTATGTATGTATATATAGTATATATGTGTATGTATGTATATAAATATATGTGCAGGTATGTATGTATATATAATATATATGTGTATGTATGTATGGATATAATATATATGTGTAGGTATGTATGTATATATAATATATATATGTGTATGTATGTATGTATGTATGTATATATATATATATATATATATATATATATATGTCTAGGTAGGTATGTATATATAGTATATATGTGTATGTATGTATATATAATATATGTGTGTAGGTATGTATGGATATAATATATATGTGTAGGTATGTATATATAATATATATGTGTAGGTATGTATATATATATATATATATATATATATATATATATATATATATATGTATTCTCATTTGCATGTCCCCGCCCTTTAGACATGCAAGTGGGCTTATTAATGTATTATTCGTTTTCTATATATATATATATATATATATATATATATATATATATATATATATATAATAAAACATACTCATAAGATAGTGGCTAGTTCTAGAATAAGCGGATATTTAAAGACAGCACTGGCAGAACAACATTACACAGAGTGTAATAAAAAGCCACTTTTAGGATATTTCTGCTGGAACCCGATCTAATGTAATTTAGGAAGTGTTAGTGTTCTTGATAGTGAGAGCTCATGTATTCCCAGCCCTGACTCTCAGATCCGCCCTGGCCTCTCTCTTGTTGGCTGCTAGTTCACAGTTTTGTATAGAATATGATCTTTAGAAAATGTTATTTTTTAACATCACACATTGAAGGTGAGATTGGGTTACCCCGGGATCAGAAGCCGGATTATTCTGTTACCGTGTCCAAGAAAATATGCAAAAAATGTCTCCCAATATTTGACACTTTAACACAAAACAAATCTTCCTCTGACTTTCCTTATAATATAATGTTACATCTCACAAGCTCCTCGGTTGTTTGTTTGATACAATTTGCTACAATCTATAATACGATAAATTCATTCTATTTTATTACAATTAATGTGTATTTATTGTTTTTCTTTGTTCCAAATAGTTTATTTTTTTACTACATTTATTTCTGTTATTTGTATTATTTTCTCTCATGTAATCCAGATTATTCTTCATATTTAGAGCCTGTGTATTTTTCCCACTTGTTCATTCCTCAGTATTTTTATTGCCCCCATTAATCTCACACCCAACAAGACTGCCTGTGCTGGCGCTTTTATTTTGGGATTGTGCTGCTTGTCAGCTCCAAGTGGCTCCAATGGAAGGGAAGATCCTGCAAAGCTCTCCTGGTTAGGGGCAATTTCACAAATCATTTTTCTAACAATTAAAGAGTGTGGAGGGTGAAATGGCAATTTAGCATGCAGATGTGAGGGTACCTGAGCTGGGCAGACCCCCTGCCCCTGTCCGCTTCATTACACAGGGGCTGAGCAGCCACAATGGGGTCCCATTCTCTGGCCAAAAGGACCCAGCAATAGATTAAACTGAACATCAATCACCAGGAGACCCCTTGTATGGCTCTAGGAGAAGGATCACATAAGGCTCCCAACATCTCCATGCTTCCAGAAGGTATGTCCCTGAATGATAAATCAGAAAAGTGGGGAAGCAGATAAAACCCAATTATTTTATTTAATGTTTATTATTATTATTATTATTATTATTGTTATCATTATTATTATTATTATTATATTATCATTATTATTATCATTATTATTATTATTATTATTATTATTATTATATTATTATATTATCATTATTATTATTTCTATTATCATCATTATTATTATTAGTGGCAGTAGAATTTTCACTATAAAACTATTATTATTTTATCAGCATATGTTTATTTCACAATTAAAAATATAATATACTATCACATCATGAATAATATAATAATTATTTTTTATTAGTAATATCGTTAGCATTAACCTATTAAAATGCTATTGTCACAAACATGCTATTGTGATATTAGTATTACATAGTATTATAAATATTATTATTATCATTCCTAGCGCTTTGATTATTATTATTAAGAATTAAAAAATCGTTGTTATTGGAGGTCTTCAATACATTTGTGTTGTGATAATAATAATAATAATAATAATAATAATAATAATATCACAACATAAATGTACTCAATACCTCCAATAATAATGGTTTCTTTAATAATAACAATAATAATAATAATATCAAATACTATTGTTATATTACTGTCAAATATTCTTCTTATTAAATACTTTTGTGATCTTGTTGTTAGTATTATTATTATATAGTAAAATAATCAGCATGTAATTATTACATTATCCTCACATAATTGTTATTTCACTAATATTATTATATTATTATAATGCTGTTATCAGTAGTATTTACATCATACTATTTATAATATTACTACTGAGAGTCTTTATTCCTATTAATAGCAGCAAATATCACAAATGCACTATAATAATAATATGCTTATAATAGTATCATTATGTCACTATTATGTTAATACCATTTTACTGCTTTTCTTATCATACTTCTTCAATATTACACATTATAGTATTTTTAAGACAAATAAGACACAGCTCAGATTTAATGGTAACTTGTTAAAACAAATGTGTCAAAATAAAAAGTTTTGTTATAAATGATATTTTGTTTTATTATTAATAAGCGGTTTTTATTTTTTTAATGCAAAAGAAAATTCACATTTTTAATATATATTTTTTTTTTTAACTGAAAACGTGACTGATAATATAAAATAATAATAAAAACCTCAATTTGTCCATAAAGACCAGCGAAATAATCAGCACCTGAAAAAAAAATGTGTTATCTGAACATTTACAGCCTTATTAAATTGCAATTCAGCAAATTGAATAGGGCTCTATATAAGCACAGAGCATATTTTTTTACAGAAGTTTTTAGTTAGTGATCTTCTATCCAAAAGCAAGGTCTTCACTAACTAAAAACTTCTGTAGAAAGAATATGCTCTGTGCTTATATAGAGCCCTATTCAATTGGCTGAATTGCAATTTAATAAGGCTGGTAATGTATTATAATGTATATGTGATATTCTGGTATACTGGTACATGCCATGTAATGTATTGTAATGGATATGTGATATTGTGGTACATATAGAGCAGGTCTCCTATGCTATGGTCCATGAGAGGGTGTGTGTATTTGTATGTATCCCACCCCCCACTCCCCATACCTTGTGTGTTGTGAGGCTGCCAGCAGGCCAGTTAGCAATGCTGATAATTTGTGTGTAATGAGAATTAATTTCTGTTCACAGGGACATTCTCCAGGGACAGCAGGAATAAAACAATCATAGAGAAGTCCACTGAGTGTCCCAGTCCTGCCAGAGGAGATGGACAAAGGGGCAGCCATGTCTGTGAGATGCTCTGCAGGAGTCCAAGGGCTGCTCAGATCAGCCATCCAGGGCTTCCTACCAAGTGCAGCATAAATGGGATGTAACAATTACCTTATCAAAGCAGAACATCTAAGGAATGAGCAGAGTATTTTCATTAAACAAATCAAAATAATAAGTCTGGAAGCCAGTGACTGCAGCAATGCAAAGACACAGCAACTTCAAGACGTCTCCAGGCTTTGTTCAAGTCTATAAAGAAGATTAAATACTTTGCTAAGAGGCTGTTATACTTGTTTTGGAAGCAGCTCTGGCTAATTAGGTTCAATCTGATTGGAATAAAGAGATCACTGAATCCTGCATTATAATTATTTCCAATATACTTCAATTAGTGACAAGTTCCTTCCTGAATTGTTGAGAAAGTTTTCAGAATAAAAGGGAAATATTAGATGTTTGGATAAGTTGTTGGGGCCCTGACTGTTACAGGTGGCAATGCAAAGGTCAAAGTGGATATCTATCTGAGTGTCAGAGAAAGAAGAGAGGAATAAACAAGTCATGTATAGGCATGTATAGGTCGTGTATAGTCATGTATAGGTCATGTAATCATGTATAGGCATAAATAGCCATGTATAGGTCATGTATAGTCATGTATAGTCATGTATAAGTCACGTATAGTCATGTATAGGTCATGTATAGTCATGTATAGTCATGTATAGCCATGTATAGGTCATATAATAATGTATAGGCATAAATAGCCATGTATAGGTCATGTATAGTCATGTATAGTCATGTATAGGCATGTATAGGCATGTATAGTCATGTATAGTCATATATAGTCATGTATAGGTCATGTATAGTCATGTATAGTCATGTATAGCCATGTATAGGTCAGATAATCATGTATAGGCATAAATAGCCATGTATAGGTCATGTAATCATGTATAGGCATAAATAGCCATGTATATGCATGTATAGGTCATGTATGGCATGTATAAGTCATGTATAGTCATGTATAACCATGTATAGATCTGGTATAGGCATGTGTAGGTCATGTATAAACAAGTTCTTGAAGAGATACAAAGTAATACTGATTAGATGTTATTAATGATGTGATCAAAAGAAACTATAAGTAATAGACACCTTAGGATAGAAGGGGGGGGGGGGGGGGGGGGGGGGGGGGGGTGCTTCATATACCGCAAGGGGGGGGGGGGGGGGTCAGACATAGATACAGGATGTATACATTGTATAAATGGAACCAGGAACATATATATGAAGCAGCAATATAGTCCTGTATACAAGACATACTCCTCCAAAGAACTACATGTGATAATAGACTGATCTGTATTTAAATGATTAGACATCACATATCTATCTATCTATCTATCTATCTATCTATCTATCTATCTATCTATCTATCTATCCCTCTATCTATCTATCTATCTATCTATCTATCTATCTATCTATCTATCTATCTATCTATCTATCTATCTATCTATCCCCCTATCTATCTATCTATCTATCTATCTATCTATCTATCTATCTATCTATCTATTTATCTATCTTTCTTTCTTTCTTTCTTTCTTTCCATCTATCTCTATACTCTTTCTTACAATAACATCCATTTCGGATTATATTTTTTTATTAAAAATGTACCTGACATTTATAAATAAATCATAAATTATTATTGTTATTATTAATAATAATGTTAATAATAATAATAATAAATGGGATATAACATATGCAATGTCACTTTGATGGGACAAAGAAAGGGTTAATTTGTAAGTAAAGTCCCCCCCCCCCCCGGTGCTGCAGTGGTCTTGGGGGGGTCACTTTGCCCCTGCCTGGTCACACTGCCTGGCTCTTATTCCCACAGGGGCTTCCTCTATTTATCCACTTATATTACAGGTGTAAAATACTCTCCTTTTATGATAATATAATGATTTCTTATTTCACTTTCTCTACATAATTCCATTCTCCGGATTTCAGACTCTTCTGAACCCAATTCTCCAAACCCTTATTAATTCCTCACCATAAAAAAGGAAATCCCTTGAATTCTTCCTGTATAGCAGCTGCTAAAAAGGATCAAAACTGGAACTCACAGAGGTTGTTCATCATTTCCTTCTCCACGAGGCTCTTATGAAAAAGGCAAGAAGTTCTGGATTATCTGCCATTTATTGCCATTTATTTCACATCATCTCCTCTCACTCACAATTCTCACTTATTTTTTCACAAATTACTGAGGGCCTCATTCAATTGCGATTTGGCCAATTGAATAGGGCTCTTTATATAGAATATGTTTTTTTACAGAAGTTTTTAGTTAGTGAAGACCTGGCTTCTGGATAGAAGATCACTAACTAAAAACTTCTGTAAAAAAACATATTCTATGTGCTTATATAGAGCCCTATTCAATTGGCCAAATTGCAATTGAATGAGGCCCTAAATGTCCTCGTACAAATGATCATTGGAAGTTCATTTAGAGCTAAAAAACTGCATTTTTTTGTGGCACTTAAATAATTCATTTTTCGAGTGATCTGCAGTATTGGTAACTTATCTTCATGAGCATCTGAATATTCAGTAGTGAAATTCTATGTTTGATACTAATTAATTAATTGATGTTGACGAACTCATTTCCTCAGAGCTCATTTATACTTAAAATAATTCTACATTCATTTTAAGCTTAGATTCTCTAATTACAGGCAACTGCATGGGACCTTCTCTATGTTTATTTAATTATATTAATTTAATTCTGCCTCATACTACAGTTTGGGAAGGGCCAACTAACCACTTTACTATATAAAATCATTCAGGGCTGGATTCACTAAAGCTCGCTGTGATAGTATTGTCCCCATGAACAAAAAGCTCTTGCAGCCCCTGAAAGGGTTAATGGATTTGGGATCCTAGATTTTGAGTAGGGGAAGCATATTTAATTCTGTAATTTTTATTATGTATTTTGTAAAATCGTAAAATATTACTATATATATATATTGTTTTTTTACAATACATATAAATAAATAACATCTTTTTCTCCCTCTTTATGTCACAGCTGATATAAATATATATTTCTTAAATTAAGCAAAAATGTTTTAAGTATGAGATCAAACTTACAATAACTTCCCTGCATCTTGTTCCCATTGGGTTTATTCTTCTCCCACACATTTCATTGGTTTCTTATCTAAATGATTCCTGTTTGTAAGAAGATCCCCATGCCCATTAGCAGCCTCCATCCAGTAATGATTAGACTCATTAGCTAAGATAATAATCCACCTCAACTAGAGTGAAGTAACAAACATTGGACAAATAAGAACAAGCTGCAGAAACCATATAATTTGGCTTATTAGGAAAATTAACTTTTATGAAAGAGTTTTCAGCTTGAGGAATATTCTCTAATATTGTCTTCTTATAGGAACTGAAAAGGACAAAGTCAATAGGTCAAACTAGTCTGCCCATACTATCTTCCTTAACATTTTTGTGTAATAAAGTAACCACACAACTGATATATATATATATATATATATATATATATATATATATATATATATATTAATATATCTTGAATACATGTTTTACACAGTAAAGGAATATATATATATATATATATATATATATATATATATATATACATATAAATATATACAATAAACCCATTTTTCAAAAATAGGTTGAAAAGAACACATTAAAGCCATGTCAAGCGTATATATACCTTTTTTATATATATTCAGCCGTGGTGATGTTTAGTAAATATTGCCCTATATACCTTAATATTTAATAATGTATCCTCACAAACCATAATATTTTTGCTGACATTATAATGTCTTTATTTACATAATATCACAGTGTTATTTACTAACAAGGAATCCATGAAGACATAGGAGTGGGCATCCCTGTTCCTTAGAGAAGTGGTGGAGTTACAGCCAGTGCAGAAGATGCAAAGCACCGGGGGCCCACACAAAGTAGGGGCCCATTTTCTAGCTGGAGTAAAGGTTTCTTTCAATTCATTAGGAGAGAAGAGCAGATAATTAGTGATATATATATATATATATATATATATATATATATATATATATATATATATATATATATATATATATATATATATATAAATGACTTTTTATGACCCCTACCCGCACCTTCTTTAATATAGAGAAGTTCCAAGGGGCCCCACATTATTTTGCACTGGGGCCCTCCATCACTAGCTCCGCCGCTGCCTGGAATCTTACAAATAAAAGGATAAAACACAATCCCGCAGGGTGTCTGGTCAATGCTGTGTCTCCTCTCTCTCTCTTGTAGTTTAATTGATGGGGGGTTGTTGGGTGGGATAATTCTGAATTTAGAAAGGACAGTGTCATGCTTTGAGCTGAAAGCGGCTTCCATTAATAAATCCCCAGCACAGACTGTGGGTAATGAATTACCCCCCTCACCCCTCTCTGTCACTATAATGCTGCTGACAGCTGATTAACTAGTAATGACTCTCAAAAGATTTCTTTACATATATTAAATCAGGCTTTGAAAAGTTTAGTAACAATCTGGGGCTTTCAGTATTTGGGGCTCCATCCATCCATCAGTCTGCAGCCCCCTCCCCTGCTCGGGTTTGTACCTTGCCTTCTCCAATGAGGTTTGTACTGGAGCTGGCTTAGTTGTGCCAGGATGTCCTGGCACTGCCAACCTGTGTAAACAAAGCCCCTCTATGGGCACTGCATGGGCACCTCATTGGGCTCCTTGGATGTTGTGTCTCATAGGTCCAACTCATGCCATTCATGTCTGCAGAATAATCAGCTTCATTTCTGTCTGTCCTGGAAATTTCCACACCAGATAAGACCCCCCCCCCAAAGACCCCACCCCCAAACAAGCCCCCCTCCCCAGATAAGACCCCCTCCCCAAACAAGACCCCCTCCCCAAACAAGACCCCATCCCCAAATAAGACCCCCTCCCCAAACAAGACCCCTCCCCAAACAAGACCCCCACCCCAAACATGACCCCCTCCCCAAACAAGACCCCTCCCCAAACAAGACCCCCTCCCCAAACAAGACCCCCACCCCAAACTATCTATCTATCTATCTATCTATCCTTCTATCTATCTATCTATCTATCTATCTATCTATCTATCTATCTATCTATCTATCTATCTATCTATCCATCTATCTATCTATCTATCTATCTATCTATCTATCTATCTATCTATCTATCTATCTATCTATCCTTCTATCTATCTATCTATCTATCTATCTATCTATCTATCTATCTATCTATCTCTATCTATCTTTCTATCTATCTATCTATCTATCTATCTATCTATCTATCTATCTATCTCTATCTATCTTTCTTTCTATCTATCTATCTATCTATCTATCTATCTATCTATCTATCTATCTATCTATCTATCTCTCCCTCTATCTATCTATCTATCTATCTATCTATCTATCTATCTATCTATCTATCTATCTATCTATCTATCTATCTATCTATCTATCTCTCTATCTATCTATCCATCTATCTATCTATCTCTCCCTCTATCTATCTATCTATCTATCTATCTATCTATCTATCTATCTATCTATCTATCTATCTATCTATCTATCTATCTATCTATCTATCCCTCTATCTATCTATCTATCTATCTATCTATCTATCTATCTATCTATCTATCTATCTATCTATCTCTATCTATCTTTCTTTCTATCTATCTATCTATCTATCTATCTATCTATCTATCTATCTATCTATCATCTATCCCTCTATCTATCTGTATCTATCTATCTATCTATCTATCTATCTATCTATCTATCTATCTATCTATCTATCTATCTATCTGTCTAGCTATCTCTCCCTCTATCTATCTATCCCTCTATCTATCTCTGTATCTATCTATCTATCTACCTATCTATCTATCCCTCTATCTATCTGTCTATCTATCTATCTATCTATCTATCTATTTATCTATCTATCTATCTATCTATCATATATATATATACACACAACTCATATACATTTACATACTATATTCATCACTTATGGTCTCCTTTGGGCCCTCTGTTTATGATATAACCCCGGGGTGTATTTAGGCGCCATGCCGCCCTAGGCCTAGTCAGATGTATCCCAGGCTTCTTATCACTACTTCCCCTATCCCTTTTCTATATCACAATAGTCTCAGTACATATGTATATTTATTCTATAATGTACTTCTCTCTATTTCTTTACACACACACATAATATATTGCCCAAATACTCTCCTACTCAGGGTACTTGTCCCGGTCTCTGGGTAATACATCTCTTTCTTTCTGCGCATTATTTCGGTGGCGGGGAATCTCTGGTTTTATTGCTCTCGGATGATCTCTCGTCCCCAGCCCATCAAATCCAATTTACGGAGGGTCAGGGACACCTGAGCAGACACTTAACCCAAATGTGACAGCAGACTCCTTAACATGGAGAATAAATGTGCAATATCTTGTCATCTTGTCCCTAAGTAATGAGAGCGTTGTCTGCTGAGATGAGAAGTGACCACAAGAGAGTGCAGCGGGGCGAGTATCCTGGGCTAGTATAGGATGCAGTCTGTTATTATGTTATTACTATTTATTTATTTATTTACACACACATATACACGCACACATATAGATACATATATAGATTTTCTGAACTCTAGTCCTGTATATAATAATATTTACTCTTTGGTAGAACTACAACTACAATGTAAAACACCCCCAGCCTCTTGTTTCTTCATGTTTATACACCACTAGGCTGCTATGGAATCTGCCATTTTGGTTACTTCTCATCCACTTCCTGTGGTGGGCGGAGACTTTGATAGCGCAGACAGGAAGTGTTCATCTGCACAATGGCAAGACAGCCGCTAAAACTGCCAGTGCTTTCATATATAAGGACACACCCTACCAAGAAAGTAACAGACAGAATAGAAAATGGATCCGTACAGTAAAGATTAACTGCAGGAAAAGGAAAAAAAATGTTTTTATTTATTTATTTATTGTTTATCTTTTTGCTTATTTTACTTACTTTCAAGTTTTGTTATCTAAAATACCATATAGAAAGATTTAAAAACAGACATTTTACACTGATAAAAAAATAAAAAGCCCATGTATTCTGCCAATTATATTTACCCCCAAAAAAGACAATCCAGGTAACAACCTTCAAATTAGGAGAACGGGCTCTGTGATTATGTGATTTTACTTAGAATCCTGAAATCATCTTATTTAAAAGAAAATGCCACAAGACGTTTACACATAGAAATAGAAACATAGGTTTGATGGCAGATAATTAAATTGGCCTATCTGGTCTATCTATTATATCTACCTAAATGTGTGGCTTAATTAATATATATTATATACATTGTATATTTATTTGTATATATAAACAAATCTAAATCTCTCTCTTTCTCTCTCTATATATACACACACACATAAATGAAAAAATATATAAATGAATAAATCTAAATGTATATAAATAAATATATATATATATATTATATACACCCACATTAAAATATAAATTCAATTTATTAAATTAATTTGCACATATTTTGCGCGTTATTACTAATCCGGGATGAGCATTTTTTCTCGCCATGTAGCGATTACTTCGCGCGGCAAAAAAATAATTTTCATTTAGGTGATAAAAACTCCACTTTTCGCCACATAATTGACATTCACAGAATTTTCGATACATGACCAAAATATAATGAATTACGAAACTCTAATGTAAAACGCGGACAGTTTGCGAAATGCAATGCAAAGAAAAAATATAAAAAATAAAGTGAACGAAACATAATAGAAAACACATTTTTTTTTGTGTGTATTAAATGTCGCGTTGATATTTTCGACATCGGTTTTTGCGCCACAGAAATTGTTACATGTTACTGAGCGATGTTACTGGCTTTGGTTACAAATGAATTTTTTCCAATTCACGGATAATGTGAGGGTTTGATTGAATACTCCTAATAACGCTCCACGCCTGTCCTAAGTATTTGGCCCCGCTCTCTCTTGAGGGTTTGTTCAAATTAACACGGGAATTAGAGGCGGAGCCGTACGGTGGCGTCCTAATGGGATACACTGGGGGTCAGTTCTCAAACACTGGACCAGGTTCACTAAGATTCTCGGAGGCTAAGATGCGTCTTATGTATGTAATGACAAGAAACGGTAACTGCCTCCGAGAAGCTTAGTGAATATGGCCCTAATTGAGCAAAAATGGATATATAACAATAGAGTTTTTTTCATTTAATTTTTCATATTTGCGCCTCTGAATTTTTTTTTTACATATTTGATTGTTTTAAACTATTAAAAAATTCCACATTTTATCTCTAAATCTTAACACATTGGGGCAGATTCTGCAAATATGGGAAAAAAATAGAGTTACAGAATGCTCTGTATTCTGTCCAATCACAATAGGGACAAATGTTGTGTATTGATCCTTATTTGTCTTCAACCTAATTAGGGCAGAAATGGTACTGACAAATATAGTACAAGGAATCTTAAAGATTAATTAAACCTAAACAAGATGGTGCAATGGAGGGTACCAACCCATCACTGGTGTAAAGAGGCAGCCACTGCTGAGGGAGGGGTCAGTAAGAGTGAGGACCGGTCCATCATGTTCCACGTTTGCTGAACACACCCTTTCCCTGCCACACAATAAATAATTTGGCCTAAACCTGTTTTATTTAGAGAGCTATCTAAGGCAGCTTGCTGTGGCTCAGACAGGCCAGTGTAGTCTCAGGCAGGCATATATAAGGCAGCTTGCTGAGGCTCACTCAGGCCAGTGTAGTCTCAGGCAGGGATATATAAGGCAGCTTGCTGAGGCTCACGCAGGCCAGTGTAGTCTCAGGCAGGAATATATAAGGCAGCTTGCTGAGGCTCACGCAGGCCAGTGTAGTCTCAGGCAGGGATATATAAGGCAGCTTGCAGAGGGTCAGACAGGCCAGTGTAGTCTCAGGAAGGGATATATAAGGCAGCTTGCTGTGGCTCACACAGGCCAGTGTAGTCTCAGGCAGGGATATATAAGGCAGCTTGCTGTGGCTCACACAGGCCAGTGTAGTCTCAGGCAGGGATATATAAGGCAGCTTGCAGAGGGTCAGACAGGCCAGTGTAGTCTCAGGAAGGGATATATAAGGCAGCTTGCTGTGGCTCATACAGGCCAGTGTAGTCTCAGGCAGGGATATATAAGGCAGCTTGCTGTGGCTCACACAGGCCAGTGTAGTCTCAGGCAGGCATATATAAGGCAGCTTGCTGGCTCAGACAGGCCAGTGTAGTCTCAGGCAGGGATATATAAGGCAGCTTGCTGTGGCTCAGATAGGCCAGTTTAGTCTCAGGCAGGCATATATAAG
>CM050169.1:245280938-245375938 GCA_027410445.1 Discoglossus pictus | reverse complement strand
TGGAGGGAGAGGGGGAAGAGACACAGGGGAGGCAGAGGGGGTAAGAGACACAGGGGAGGGAGGGGAAAGATACACAGGGGAGGGTGCCGGGGGAAAGAGACACAAGGGAGGGATGGGGGATAGAGACACAGGGGAGGGAGAGAGGGGGAAGGAGACACAGGGGAAGAAGATGGTGGAAGGAGACACAGGGGAGTGAGAGGGGGGAAGAGACACAGGGGAGGGAGGGGGGGAGAGACATAGGGGAGTGAAAGGGGGGAAGGGGGAGAGAAACATGTGAGGGAGAGGGGGAAGAGACAAAGGGGAGGGAGAGAGGGGGAAGGAGACACAGGGGAGAGAGATGGGGGAAGGAGACACAGGAGAGTGAGAAGGGGGAAGAGACACAGGGGAGGGAGAGAGGGGGAAGGAGACACAGGGGAAGAAGATGGGGGAAGGAGACACAGGGGAGTGAGAGGGGGGAAAAGACACAGGGGAGGGAGGGGGGGGAGAGACACAAGGGAGTGAGAGGGGGGAAGGGGGAGAGAAACATGGGAGGGAGAGGGGGAAAAGACAAAGGGGAGGGAGAGAGGGGGAAAGAGACACAGGGGAGAGAGAAGGGGGAAGAGACACAGGGGAGAGAGATGGGGGAAGGAGACACAGGGGAGAGAGATGGGGGAAGGAGACACAGGGGAGAGAGAGGGGGAAGAAGACACACGGGAGGGAGAGGGGGAAAGAGACACAGGGGAAGGAGAGAGGGGGAAGGAGACACAGGGGAAGAAGATGGGGGAAGGAGACACAGGGGAGTGAGAGGGGGGAAGAGACACAGGGGTGTGAGAGGGGGGAAGGGGGAGAGAAACATGGGAGGGAGAGGGGGAAAGGAGACACAGGGGAGGGAGATGGGAGAAGGAGACACAGGGGAGTGAGAGGGGGAAGAGACACAGGGAAAGGAGAGGGGTAGAAAGAGACACATGGAGTAGGAGGGGGATGGGGAGAGACACAGGGGAGGGGGAAAAGACAAAGGAGAGGGGGGAACGAGACAGAGGGGGGAGAGGGGGGAAGAGAGGGGGTGAAGAGACACAAGGAAGGGAGATGGGGAAGAGACACAGGGAAGGGAGAGTGGGGGAAGAGACACAGGGGAGAGAGAGGGGGAAACAGACACAGGGGAGCGAGAGGGGGAAAGAGACACAGGGGAAGGAGAGGGGGAAGAGACACAGGGGAAGGAGAGGGGGGAAGAGACAAAGGAGAGGTGGGAAAAAGACATAGGGGAGGCAGAAAAATAAAATATTATCCCGTCATTTGTGACGGGCAGGTGACTAGTTACATATATATATATATATATTGTGACCAGTTCCCAGTCTCCTCTGGGTTTATGCCCCTGTTTAGGGCACTTTGATGAAGGAGGACACAATACAAGAAGCTGTAGATACTTTTCCATGTTTTACTCAAATTTACCTAGTGATACAAAAATAACAAAGAAAAACAAATCAAAGAAAATATCAGGCCCAGCTTCCATGCAAACAACCTTAATTAATATACAGATTCCTCACTAACCAGCTCTTATCCAGCTAAACTCGAGTGGAGCAAAACAAACAGTCCAGTAATATGTAAAACCACTGGCCTGTATAGTCTTGAGATTTTCAGGTCTCCACTCTGCTCCAAGTGGTTACAAGCTGCATGCTGTGTGTCTTTCGCCAGCTCGGACAAACTGCAAACAATAAGTCCATGAGCAGCCTCTCCCATACTCCAGGAACAGTCTTAAATCCGGTTTGACAAGGTGCAGCTAATTAACAATACAGAAATTGAAACAAAATAATATTAAAAACAATTAGACTGCACTGGCAGCTCCACTCATGTCAACCACATTACAGTTGCAAAACAGTATAAGTCCAAAATTATAGCAATAAGCCCCTCATTCTATTCTCTAAACTGAGACCCACCCCAGGAATAAATCTGTAAGTGACAATTATTCCGGCTAAATAGATTATATGACTTACTTTGTATTTTGTCATATAGTGTTACATATATTTATATTATGAGCTGAGCAAGAATTATATTATACCAGCGATTTGCCCGTCCAAAAAAAATTGCGAACCTCTCCCCGTTTACTTCAAGTTTCCTGCTTTGCACTGATTACCTCCGGCGCTGATTGCGAGCCCCAAGCTGAACGCCTTTGGTGCGCATCACGTGTCTCACTATGAGCGAATTCGGCACTCATTGTAAACCTTTCCTCCCGCTCATTGCAGGTTTCGTTACCCTGACAGTTTAGTGCATGGGAACGCCATGCGTCTCTCTCCACCATCTCCCCTGTCCCTTTCCTGTGTGTTTTTTCTCTGTGCGTCTGCTGAATGTTTGTATGGCGCGCGGTGACTGACGTTTGTTTTATTTTCTCAGTCCCGCGTGCCTGGCGTTGTTGGTGTAAGTGTTACTGTCTTTGCCGCCGTGTATTCTCTAAGTCCCGCGTGCCTGGAGTTGTTGGTGTAAGTGTTACTGTCTTTGCCTTGTGTATTTTCTCAGTCCCGCGTCCCTGGCGTTGTTGGTGTAAGTGTTACTGTCTTTGCCGCCGTGTATTCTCTAAGTCCTGCGTCCCTGGCGTTGTTGGTGTAAGTGTTACTGTCTTTGCCTTGTGTATTTTCTCAGTCCCGCGTCCCTGGCGTTGTTGGTGTAAGTGTTACTGTCTTTGGCGCTGTGTATTTTCTAAGTCCCGCGTCCCTGGCGTTGTTGGTGTAAGTGTTACTGTCTTTGGCGCTGTGTATTTTCTAAGTCCCGCGTCCCTGGCGTTGTTGGTGTAAGTGTTACTGTCTTTGGCGCTGTGTATTTTCTAAGTCCCGCGTCCCTGGCGTTGTTGGTGTAAGTGTTACTGTCTTTGGCGCTGTGTATTTTCTAAGTCCCGCGTGCCTGGAGTTGTTGGTGTAAGTGTTACTGTCTTTGGCGCTGTGTATTTTCTAAGTCCCGCGTGCCTGGCGCTGTTGGTGTAAGTGTTACTGTCTTTGGCGCTGTGTATTTTCTAAGTCCCGCGTCCCTGGCGTTGTTGGTGTAAGTGTTACTGTCTTTGGCGCTGTGTATTATCTAAGTCCCGCGTGCCTGGCGTTGTTGGTGTAAGTGTTACTGTCTTTGCGTTGTGTATTCTCTAAGTCCCGCGTGCCTGGCGTTGTTGGTGTAAGTGTTACTGTCTTTGCGTTGTGTATTCTCTAAGTCCCGCGTGCCTGGCGTTGTTGGTGTAAGTGTTACTGTCTTTGCGTTGTGTATTCTCTAAGTCCTGCGTCCCTGGCGTTGTTGGTGTAAGTGTTACTGTCTTTGGCGCTGTGTATTATCTAAGTCCCGCGTGCCTGGCGTTGTTGGTGTAAGTGTTACTGTCTTTGCGTTGTGTATTCTCTAAGTCCCGCGCGCCTGGCGTTGTTGGTGTAAGTGTTACTGTCTTTGCCGTTGTGTATTCTCTAAGTCCCGCGTCCCTGGCGTTGTTGGTGTAAGTGTTACTGTCTTTGCCGCTGTGTATTTTCTAAGTCCCGCGTGCCTTGCGTTGTTGGTGTAAGTGTTACTGTCTTTGCCGCTGTGTATTCTCTAAGTCCCGCGTGCCTGGCGTTGTTGGTATAAGTGTTACTGTCTTTGCCTTGTGTATTTTCTAAGTCCCGCGTGCCTGGCGTTGTTGGTGTAAGTGTTACTGTCTTTGCCGCTGTGTATTCTCTAAGTCCCGCGTCCCTGGCGCTGTTGGTGTAAGTGTTACTGTCTTTGCCGTTGTGTATTCTCTAAGTCCCGCGTCCCTGGAGTTGTTGGTGTAAGTGTTACTGTCTTTGCCTCTGTGTATTCTCTAAGTCCTGCGTCCCTGGCGTTGTTGGTGTAAGTGTTACTGTCTTTGCCGCTGTGTATTTTCTCAGTCCCGCGTGCCTGGCGTTGTTGGTGTAAGTGTTACTGTCTTTGCGCTGTGTATTTTCTAAGTCCTGCGTCCCTGGCGTTGTTGGTGTAAGTGTTACTGTCTTTGCGCTGTGTATTCTCTAAGTCCCGCGTGCCTGGCGTTGTTGGTGTAAGTGTTACTGTCTTTGCGCTGTGTATTCTCTAAGTCCCGCGTGCCTGGCGTTGTTGGTGTAAGTGTTACTGTCTTTGCCGCTGTGTATTCTCTAAGTCCCACGTGCCTGGCGTTGTTGGTGTAAGTGTTACTGTCTTTGCGCTGTGTATTCTCTAAGTCCCGCGTGCCTGGCGTTGTTGGTGTAAGTGTTACTGTCTTTGCCGCTGTGTATTCTCTAAGTCCCGCGTGCCTGGCGCTGTTGGTGTGAGTGTTACTGTCTTTGCCGTTGTGTATTTTCTAAGTCCCGCGTCCCTGGCGTTGTTGGTGTGAGTGTTACTGTCTTTGCCGTTGTGTATTTTCTAAGTCCCGCGTCCCTGGCGTTGTTGGTGTAAGTGTTACTGTCTTTGCGTTGTGTATTTTCTCAGTCCCGCGTGCCTGGCGTTGTTGGTGTAAGTGTTACTGTCTTTGCGTTGTGTATTCTCTAAGTCCCGCGTCCCTGGCGTTGTTGGTGTAAATGTTACTGTCTTTGCCGTTGTGTATTTTCTAAGTCCCGGGTGCCTGGCGCTGTTGGTGTAAGTGTTACTGTCTTTGCGTTGTGTATTTTCTAAGTCCCGCGTGCCTGGCGTTGTTGGTGTAAGTGTTACTGTCTTTGCCGTTGTGTATTCTCTAAGTCCCGCGTGCCTGGCGTTGTTGGTGTAAGTGTTACTGTCTTTGCCGCTGTGTATTCTCTAAGTCCCGCGTGCCTGGCGTTGTTGGTGTAAGTGTTACTGTCTTTGCCGCTGTGTATTCTCTAAGTCCCGCGTGCCGGGCGCTGTTGGTGTAAGTGTTACTGTCTTTGCCGTTGTGTATTCTCTAAGTCCCGCGTGCCTGGCGCTGTTGGTGTAAGTGTTACTGTCTTTGCCGTTGTGTATTCTCTAAGTCCCGTGTGCCGGGCGCTGTTGGTGTAAGTGTTACTGTCTTTGCCGCTGTGTATTCTCTAAGTCCCACGTGCCTGGCGTTGTTGGTGTAAGTGTTACTGTCTTTGCCGCTGTGTATTCTCTAAGTCCTGCGTCCCTGGTGTTGTTGGTGTAAGTGTTACTGTCTTTGCCGTTGTGTATTCTCTAAGTCCCGCGTGCCGGGCGCTGTTGGTGTAAGTGTTACCGTCTTTGCCGCTGTGTATTTTCTAAGTCCCGGGTGCCTGGCGCTGTTGGTGTAAGTGTTACTGTCTTTGCGTTGTGTATTCTCTAAGTCCCGCGTGCCTGGCGATGTTGGTGTAAGTGTTACTGTCTTTGCCGCTGTGTATTCTCTAAGTCCCGCGTGTCTGGCGTTGTTGGTGTAAGTGTTACTGTCTTTGCCGCTGTGTATTCTCTAAGTCCCGCGTGCCTGGCGATGTTGGTGTAAGTGTTACTGTCTTTGCCGCTGTGTATTCTCTAAGTCCCGCGTGCCTGGCGTTGTTGGTGTAAGTGTTACTGTCTTTGCCGCTGTGTATTCTCTAAGTCCCGCGTGCCGGGCGCTGTTGGTGTAAGTGTTACTGTCTTTGCCGCTGTGTATTCTCTAAGTCCCGCGTCCCTGGTGTTGTTGGTGTAAGTGTTACTGTCTTTGCCGTTGTGTATTCTCTAAGTCCCGCGTGCCCGGCGTTGTTGGTGTAAGTGTTACTGTCTTTGCCGTTGTGTATTTTCTAAGTCCCGCGTCCCTGGCGCTGTTGGTGTAAGTGTTACTGTCTTTGCCGCTGTGTATTTTCTAAGTCCTGCGTGCCTGGCGTTGTTGGTGTAAGTGTTACTGTCTTTGCCGTTGTGTATTTTCTAAGTCCCGCGTCCCTGGCGCTGTTGGTGTAAGTGTTACTGTCTTTGCCGCTGTGTATTTTCTAAGTCCCGCGTGCCTGGCGTTGTTGGTGTAAGTGTTACTGTCTTTGCCGCTGTGTATTCTCTAAGTCCCGCGTGTCTGGCGTTGTTGGTGTAAGTGTTACTGTCTTTCCCGTTGTGTATTTTCTAAGTCCCGCGTGCCTGGCGTTGTTGGTGTAAGTGTTACTGTCTTTGCCGTTGTGTATTCTCTAAGTCCCGCGTCCCTGGTGTTGTTGGTGTAAGTGTTACTGTCTTTGCCGTTGTGTATTCTCTAAGTCCCGCGTGCCCGGCGTTGTTGGTGTAAGTGTTACTGTCTTTGCCGTTGTGTATTTTCTAAGTCCCGCGTCCCTGGCGCTGTTGGTGTAAGTGTTACTGTCTTTGCCGCTGTGTATTTTCTAAGTCCCGCGTCCCTGGCGTTGTTGGTGTGTTACTGTCTTTGCCGTTGTGTATTTTCTAAGTCCCGCGTCCCTGGCGTTGTTGGTGTAAGTGTTACTGTCTTTGCCGCTGTGTATTCTCTAAGTCCCGCGTGCCTGGCGTTGTTGGTGTAAGTGTTAGTGTCTTTGCCGTTGTGTATTCTCTAAGTCCCGCGTGCCCGGCGTTGTTGGTGTAAGTGTTACTGTCTTTGCCGTTGTGTATTTTCTAAGTCCCGCGTCCCTGGCGTTGTTGGTGTAAGTGTTACTGTCTTTGCCGCTGTGTATTCTCTAAGTCCCGCGTCCCTGGCGTTGTTGGTGTAAGTGTTACTGTCTTTGCGTTGTGTATTTTCTAAGTCCCGCGTCCCTGGCGTTGTTGGTGTAAGTGTTACTGTCTTTGCCGCTGTGTATTCTCTAAGTCCTGCGTGCCGGGCGCTGTTGGTGTAAGTGTTACTGTCTTTGCCGCTGTGTATTCTCTAAGTCCTGCGTGCCGGGCGCTGTTGGTGTAAGTGTTACTGTCTTTGCCGCTGTGTATTCTCTAAGTCCCGCGTGCCGGGCGCTGTTGGTGTAAGTGTTACTGTCTTTGCCGCTGTGTATTCTCTAAGTCCCGCGTGCCGGGCGCTGTTGGTGTAAGTGTTACCGTCTTTGCCGCTGTGTATTTTCTAAGTCCCGCGTGCCGGGCGCTGTTGGTGTAAGTGTTACCGTCTTTGCCGCTGTGTATTTTCTAAGTCCCGGGTGCCTGGCGCTGTTGGTGTAAGTGTTACTGTCTTTGCGTTGTGTATTCTCTAAGTCCCGCGTGCCTGGCGATGTTGGTGTAAGTGTTACTGTCTTTGCCGCTGTGTATTCTCTAAGTCCCGCGTGTCTGGCGTTGTTGGTGTAAGTGTTACTGTCTTTGCCGCTGTGTATTCTCTAAGTCCCGCGTGCCGGGCGCTGTTGGTGTAAGTGTTACTGTCTTTGCCGCTGTGTATTCTCTAAGTCCCGCGTCCCTGGTGTTGTTGGTGTAAGTGTTACTGTCTTTGCCGCTGTGTATTTTCTAAGTCCCGCGTCCCTGGCGCTGTTGGTGTAAGTGTTACTGTCTTTGTGTTGTGTATTCTCTAAGTCCCGCGTGCCTGGCGCTGTTGGTGTAAGTGTTACTGTCTTTGCCGGCGTGTATTTTCTAAGTCCTGCGTGCCCGGCGTTGTTGGTGTAAGTGTTACTGTCTTTGCCGTTGTGTATTTTCTAAGTCCCGCGTCCCTGGCGCTGTTGGTGTAAGTGTTACTGTCTTTGCCGCTGTGTATTTTCTAAGTCCCGCGTCCCTGGCGTTGTTGGTGTAAGTGTTACTGTCTTTGCCGTTGTGTATTCTCTAAGTCCCGCGTGCCCGGCGTTGTTGGTGTAAGTGTTACTGTCTTTGCCGCTGTGTATTTTCTAAGTCCCGCGTGCCTGGCGTTGTTGGTGTAAGTGTTACTGTCTTTGCCGCTGTGTATTCTCTAAGTCCCGCGTGCCTGGCGCTGTTGGTGTAAGTGTTACTGTCTTTGCCGCTGTGTATTCTCTAAGTCCCACGTGCCTGGCGTTGTTGGTGTAAGTGTTACTGTCTTTGCCGCCGTGTATTCTCTAAGTCCCGCGTGCCTGGCGTTGTTGGTGTAAGTGTTACTGTCTTTGCCGCCGTGTATTCTCTAAGTCCCGCGTCCCTGGCGTTGTTGGTGTAAGTGTTACGGTCTTTGGCGCTGTGTATTTTCTCAGTCCCGCGTGCCTGGCGTTGTTGGTGTAAGTGTTACTGTCTTTGCCGTTGTGTATTTTCTAAGTCCCGCGTGCCTGGCGTTGTTGGTGTAAGTGTTACTGTCTTTGGCGCTGTGTATTTTCTAAGTCCCGCGTGCCTGGCGTTGTTGGTGTAAGTGTTACTGTCTTTGCCGTTGTGTATTTTCTAAGTCCCGCGTGCCTGGCGTTGTTGGTGTAAGTGTTACTGTCTTTGCCGTTGTGTATTTTCTAAGACCCGCGTGCCTGGCGTTGTTGGTGTAAGTGTTACTGTCTTTGCCGTTGTGTATTCTCTAAGTCCCGCGTCCCTGGCGTTGTTGGTGTAAGTGTTAGTGTCTTTGCCGCTGTGTATTCTCTAAGTCCCGCGTCCCTGGCGATGTTGGTGTAAGTGTTACTGTCTTTGCCGCTGTGTATTCTCTAAGTCCCGTGTCCCTGGCGTTGTTGGTGTAAGTGTTACTGTCTTTGCCGCTGTGTATTCTCTAAGTCCTGTGTCCCTGGCGTTGTTGGTGTAAGTGTTACTGTCTTTGCCGCTGTGTATTTTCTAAGTCCCGCGTGCCTGGCGCTGTTGGTGTAAGTGTTACTGTCTTTGCCGTTGTGTATTTTCTAAGTCCCGCGTGCCTGGCGTTGTTGGTGTAAGTGTTACTGTCTTTGCGTTGTGTATTTTCTAAGTCTTGCGTGCCTGGCGTTGTTGGTGTAAGTGTTACTGTCTTTGCCGCCGTGTATTTTCTAAGTCCCGTGTCCCTGGCGTTGTTGGTGTAAGTGTTACTGTCTTTGCGTTGTGTATTCTCTAAGTCCCGCGTGCCTGGCGTTGTTGGTGTAAGTGTTACTGTCTTTGCCGCCGTGTATTTTCTAAGTCCCGCGTGCCTGGCGTTGTTGGTGTAAGTGTTACTGTCTTTGCGTTGTGTATTTTCTAAGTCCCGCGTGCCTGGCGTTGTTGGTGTAAGTGTTACTGTCTTTGCGTTGTGTATTTTCTAAGTCTTGCGTGCCTGGCGTTGTTGGTGTAAGTGTTACTGTCTTTGCCGCCGTGTATTTTCTAAGTCCCGCGTCCCTGGCGTTGTTGGTGTAAGTGTTACTGTCTTTGCGTTGTGTATTCTCTAAGTCCCGCGTGCCTGGCGTTGTTGGTGTAAGTGTTACTGTCTTTGCCGCCGTGTATTTTCTAAGTCCCGCGTGCCTGGCGTTGTTGGTGTAAGTGTTACTGTCTTTGCGTTGTGTATTTTCTAAGTCTTGCGTGCCTGGCGTTGTTGGTGTAAGTGTTACTGTCTTTGCCGCCGTGTATTTTCTAAGTCCCGTGTCCCTGGCGTTGTTGGTGTAAGTGTTACTGTCTTTGCGTTGTGTATTCTCTAAGTCCCGCGTGCCTGGCGTTGTTGGTGTAAGTGTTACTGTCTTTGCCGTTGTGTATTCTCTAAGTCCCGCGTCCCTGGCGTTGTTGGTGTAAGTGTTACTGTCTTTGCCGTTGTGTATTCTCTAAGTCCCGCGTGCCTGGCGTTGTTGGTGTAAGTGTTACTGTCTTTGCCGCTGTGTATTTTCTAAGTCCCGCGTGCCTGGCGTTGTTGGTGTAAGTGTTACTGTCTTTGCGTTGTGTATTCTCTAAGTCCCGCGTCCCTGGCGTTGTTGGTGTAAGTGTTACTGTCTTTGTCGCTGTGTATTCTCTAAGTCCCGCGTCCCTGGCGTTGTTGGTGTAAGTGTTACTGTCTTTGCCGTTGTGTATTCTCTAAGTCCCGCGTGCCTGGCGTTGTTGGTGTAAGTGTTACTGTCTTTGCCGCTGTGTATTCTCTAAGTCCCGCGTGCCCGGCGTTGTTGGTGTAAGTGTTACTGTCTTTGCCGCTGTGTATTCTCTAAGTCCCGCGTCCCTGGCGTTGTTGGTGTAAGTGTTACTGTCTTTGCCGCTGTGTATTCTCTAAGTCCCGCGTGCCTGGCGTTGTTGGTGTAAGTGTTACTGTCTTTGCTGTTGTGTATTCTCTAAGTCCCGCGTGCCTGGCGTTGTTGGTGTAAGTGTTACTGTCTTTGCTGTTGTGTATTCTCTAAGTCCCGCGTGCCTGGCGTTGTTGGTGTAAGTGTTACTGTCTTTGCCGCTGTGTAATCTCTAAGTCCCGCGTCCCTGGCGTTGTTGGTGTAAGTGTTACTGTCTTTGCTGTTGTGTATTCTCTAAGTCCCGCGTGCCTGGCGCTGTTGGTGTAAGTGTTACTGTCTTTGCCGCCATGTATTTTCTCATTCCTGCGTGCCTGGCTTTGCTCAGCTTCGTTTTCATGCAGTTTCAGAATTTTTTACATTTTTTGTCCGCCATTTTTTAGCCGATTTTGGATTGACAGAACCCCCCAAATATTGCTCTAAATCCCTTCTAACCTCGCTCCCGGGCTCCCTGGCTCTCCCCCTGTGCTGTGTGTGTGTGAGTTATTATTTATGTAAAACATATTTTTTTAGGGATTTTAGAGTTAGGCGCTTGGCTCCTCCCAATGCACCCTAAGTGGTGCGCGGCTGCTTCGACTCTCCTTGCAAGGCTCCCATGTGTGACGGCGCCACTGGCTCGCCTCACTTCGCGAGGACGCAACTGCATTACCAACATTGCAAACGTCACCAACACTGACAACTATATATGTGACGAGTACCTTGCCCGTCAAAATTGATGGGTTAATATTCGATGTGTGTCTTCACCCCCCCTTCCCCTGTGTCTCTTCCCCCTCGAACCCCCTGTGTCTGTTGCCTCCTCCTCTCTCTCCCCTGTGTCTCTTTTTCTTCCCCTTCCCCTGTGTCTCTTTCCTCCTTTCTCTCCTCTGTCTCTTTCCTCTCCGTCTCCATCCTCTGTGTCTCTCCCCCTCTCTATCTCCTTTGTCTCTCCCCTCTCCTTGCCCTGTGTCTCTTCCCCCCTCCACCCTCCCCTGTGTCTCTCTTCCCTGTGTCTCTTCCTTCCCCTTCCCCTTTGTCTCTTTCCTCCTTTCTCTCCTCTGTCTCTTTCCTTTCCTTCTCCCTCCTCTGTGTCTCTCCCCCTCTCTATCCCCTTTGTCTCTCCCCTCTCCTTGCCCTGTGTCTCTTCCCCCTCCACCCTCCCCTGTGTCTCTCTTCCCTGTGTCTCTTTTCCCCATGTCTCTTCCTTCCCTCCCCTATGTCTCTTCCCCCCTCTCCCTCCTCTGCGCTGTGTGCATGTATGGCTGGGTGTCGCGCTGTGTGCATGCATGGCTGGGCGCCACGCTGTGTGCATGCATGGCTGGGCGCTGCGCTGTGCGCATGCATGGCTGGGTGTCGCGCTGTGTGCATGTATGGCTGGGCGCCACGCTGTGTGCATGCATGGCTGGGCGCTGCGCTGTGTGCATGTATGGCATCGCGCTCTGCACAGCGCGGCTTGCACGGAATTCCGTACAGTATGCGATTATTATATTCAAGTCATAATTTATCAACAAAATTCTTTTAAGGTACTTGTTATTTTTTGTATATTTATT
This sequence comes from Discoglossus pictus, assembly GCA_027410445.1. Lineage (NCBI taxonomy): Eukaryota > Metazoa > Chordata > Amphibia > Anura > Alytidae > Discoglossus > Discoglossus pictus. The sequence goes on along the minus strand of CM050169.1, from coordinate 245,364,567 downwards.
CATATTTCATTGATATGTCGCATGTTTTGAACCCATAAAACCTCTCATGACACACAATGTTTCCTAAGTTCATACTCTGTTAGATCTGTGCTTTGTATTACAATCATTTTCCTGACTCATTTCATAGTAATAACATAATATTGGTGCAAATACAAAACAAATCGAAACTGATAGTTTCTATTTTGATGCAAATCACAGATCTAATTGAATACAAACTTAGGAAACACACATTAGCCACACACTGCGGTAAGTCATCTAAATGATCCTCATCACACCTTTTAATGATCGATTGAACCTTCAGGGATAATATAATATTAGCCTGAACTGATACAACCCGTCACACATCCACCACAACGTGTCCTCTACACACATCCATCTATTGATCCGGTGCAAAGCGTTGGGCTTTCCATTGACCCTAACACAGGACACATTGCCCTTCAGACCAGCAATAAATACAGCACTTTCTAACAGTTATTGGCTCTCTTGGCAGATTTATGGACCCCGGCTCAGAATGTGCTGCTCATTAGAACAGGTGTGAGGGGCGTCCAGACTCATCAGCTAATCTGGAAAACCCGGAGCGGCCACGATCTGAGACAGTGACGGAGCTGAGCAAGGACAGGAGCTGGTCTATATATAATATATTATATGAGTAAAGTACTGGAGACCACATTATCTATCTATCTATCTATCCCTCCTTCTATCTATCTATCTATCTATCTATCTATCTATCTATCTATCTATCTATCTATCTATCTATCTGTATCTATCTATCTCTCCCTCTATCTATCTATCTATCTATCTATCTATCTATCTATCTGTATCTATCTATCTATCTATCTATCTATCTATCTATCTATCTATCTATATCTATCTATATCTATCTATCTTCTATCTATCTATCTATCTATCTATCTGTATCTATCTATCTATCTATCTATCTATCTATCTATCTATCTATCTATCTATCTATCTATCTGTATCTATCTTCTATCTATCTATCTATCTATCTGTATCTATCTATCTATCTATCTATCTATCTATCTATCTATCTGTATCTATCTATCTATCTATCTATCTATCTATCTATCTATCTATCTATCTATATCTATCTATCTATCTGTATCTATCTATCTATCTATATCTATCTATCTATCTGTATCTATCTATCTATCTATCTATCTATCTATCTATCTATATCTATCTATCTATCTATCTATCTATCTATCTATCTATCTATCTAAAACTATCTATCTATCTATCTATCTATATCTATCTATCTTCTATCTATCTATCTATCTATCTATCTATCTGTATCTATCTATCTATCTATCTATCTATCTATCTATCTGTTTCTATCTATCTATCTATCTATCTATCTATCTATCTATCTATCTATCTATCTCTGTATCTATCTCTGTATCTATCTATCTAAAACTATCTATCTATCTATCTATCTATCTATCTATCTATCTATCTATCTATCTATCTATCTATCTATCTATCTATCTATCTATCTATCTATCTATCATCTGTATGATGGGGCTGTGTTTGTGGTGGAAGGTCCAACGTCGGCAACACACACACGCAAGACTTAACAAAAAAAAAAAAAAACAAAGGCGCCTTGCACGACTTAGAAAAAAAACAACTGCATCGTACACGTAAAAGCCAACTGCGTCCCTCGCAAAAAAAATACGGCCGCGAAACAAGCCATTCCCATTACGCAAAAAAAGCTTACTTACAACAAGGGGGGGCACCCGGCACCTCAAAAAGTTAATTTACACGTCCATTTAAGTCCAAAAAAACGAGTTTAAACTGCTGAAAATCACCTAAGCGAGAGAAAAAATGGCCGCCGAACAAAACGAAAACGAGGCTACAGACGTAACTACACTACAGTGACTCGCAAGACTGAAACACATACTATGCGGAACGTACCACTCTGATATTAACCACCATTTTGAAAACTACTACGCACAAAATGGCGGCTGGAACGCAAATTGTAAGCTGGAACGCAAATAGAGCATGCGTATTGCGTTCTAACGGTCTGAGGCACTTGAAAGTTTATAAATACTGCCTACTTTCCAGAAATGTCTACATTTCTCCTCAGGTGATGCGCGGTGTGACTGGACATGGCGCTGCTGCGGTTACTTGAGAAGAGAATTGTTTCCTAATTTACTACTTTACATTGTGCAAATTACACCTGAGAGGTAAGCTATAATATATTACATTTTATTATCAAGACAGGACAAAAAAAACTTTAAGTATGAAAATGTGATTTATGTATAGTGACATGTCACACGCACATTTATGTGTGTAGGCCCGAAAACAAAGTAATGTTAATTGAAACTAATTAAAGAAGTACATTTAAATGACATTAATTTATTGTAATTCAATATATCACCTAAAGCTCAATCTTTCTCCTTTTTTTTACTGTTCAAACAGACTCTGCATCAACGTCGTCACTCAACAATTTGCACCGTGCACTGTGAAGCACAATCCCTTTTAAAGAACACCAACAAAGAAGAAGAGGTAAGATACAACAAGACATTACATGCTGAAAAAGACCATGCTTTGCTAAATCAAAAAGAAGAAATATACAATTAACCATTTCACTTTCTTTTTCAAACAGACACTACAAGAAGACTGGCGGATTAAGATTGGCAGGAGGGGACCCTGTGTCATTCGACACTTCAATCAAGGTAAAGTATAACAAGTACAAAAAATAAAGGAACTATATATGTTTAATGGCCGCCAATATATCAAATGCAGTACCCAAAAAGTGGTGAACACAAAATAGGATAATGATAAAAACATTGCCATAAAATCCAAAATAGAAAAAACATTAATTTGCACTGTAGAAAAACATTAACGCTTCATAAAAAACACTAATTAAGCAAATAAAGTATGCAACATATGGTAGACACAAAATAGGATTGTACAAAAAATCACACTAACACATAGCAAACTAAATTAATATTCTTGTTTAATGTTTAAGAATCTATAAGCCTTACAAAGAAGCATAAATAAGCATACCAAAAGTGGTAGACACAAAACAGGATTGTGCCAAAAATCACACAAACACATTGCAAATATTCTTCTAAACTGTTTAAGAACCTATAAGCCTTACAAAGAAGCCTAAATAAGCATACCAAAAGTGGTGGACACACAATAGGATAACGCTAAAAACATAGCCATCATATCCAAAATAGCAAAAACATTCAATTTCACTGTACAAAAACATTTAAACTTCATAAAAAAGACTTATTAAGCAAATAAAGCATGCAACATATGGTAGACACAAAATAGGATTATACCAAAAATCACACAAACACATACCAAAGTAAATTAATATTCTTCTTTACTGTATAAGAAGCTATAAGGCTTACAAAGAAGCATAAATAAGCATAGCAAAAGTGGTAGACACAAAACAGGATAATGCTAAAACCATTGCGATCATATCCAAAATAAGAAAAACAGTTATTTAACAATACAAAGAAAGTACCGCTACAATGAACTACAAGCACATATAAACAAACTGTTGATAATAAAAAATTAAAAAAACAAACAACATCTCAAACTAAACTAATTATACATTATTTTCTTTTACAGATTAATATGGCTACTAACGAGAGCAAACAAGAAAAGATAAGACGGCAAGCTAGAGAAGGACAACAGAGATGGGCCGACCAGCAGACACCAGAGGAGAAGGAAACTCGACGAGAAAAAGAACGCAAAAGAATTGCAAGCAAAAATTAAAGATACACCAAAAAAAGATAATAAGCAAAAAAAGGATTTAGAAACGGTTCCTGAAATGTCAAATACGTATATTAATAACTAAACAACTTTCCAAACATACACATCTCATTGCCGTCACTTTTTGATGGGCAAGTCGCTAGTATATATAAATAAAGCAGTATACGTCACTGACGTGATTATTATGTTCACCTTTATGAGATTAAAGAAATCACAGATAATGAAATATAAATATATAACTTATATGCTAAATAATTAAAATAACAGTTGAGTGAAAAGTGGACTAAAATATGTAATAATGTTAATTACAGTAAAATTCCTGCTTTTCCTTTATTCAACATTGACTGCTATAGTTTATAATGAGACAAAAAGCTTCTTTAATCAGTTTGTTTCATAGAAAAGGGAGGATAGAACAGATCTCATTTGTACTGGGGCACGCCCTGTTCTGATCTCAATTAAATGGGGAAAAACATTTTGAAATATAACTTTTATTAAATAATTTATTAAAATCCTTGTTGATAAAAATAAAGAGACACAGTCGGACCTACTAATGGAATATAATATGAATCTCTATTGGTATCAAAACATGATCAGCATATATTATAAACACCTAAAAGTATTGGTGCCGACCATATAGAGAGTGACTAAAACAAAAATATATATGTACCAGGAAAAAGTGAAGGTGCTGAGTGCTAAAAGTGCTGCAGTAAGGTGCTGAGTGCTAAAAGTGCTGCAGTAAGGCGCTGAGTGCTAAAAGTGCTGCAGTAAGGCACTGAGTGCTAAAAGTGCTGCAGTAAGGAGCTGAGTGCTAAACGTGCTGCAGTAAGGCGCTGAGTGCTAAAAGTGCTGCAGTAAGGCACTGAGTGCTAAAAGTGCTGCAGTAAGGCGCTGAGTGCTAAAAGTGCTGCAGTAAGGCGCTGAGTGCTAAAAGTGCTGCAGTAAGGCGCTGAGTGCTAAAACTGCTGCAGTAAGGCGCTGAGTGCTAAAAGTGCTGCAGTAAGGCGCTGAGTGCTAAAAGTGCTGCAGTAAGGCGCTGAGTGCTAAAAGTGCTGCAGTAAGGTGCTGAGTGCTAAAAGTGCTGCAGTAAGGTGCTGAGTGCTAAAAGTGCTGCAGTAAGGCTCTGAGTGCTAAAAGTGCTGCAGTAAGGCGCTGAGTGCTAAAAGTACTGAAGTAAGGTGCTGAGTGCTAAAAGTGCTGCAGTAAGGCGCTGAGTGCTAAAAGTGCTGCAGTAAGGTGCTGAGTGCTAAAAGTGCTGCAGTAAGGTGCTGAGTGCTAAAAGTGCTGCAGTAAGGCGCTGAGTGCTAAAAGTGCTGCAGTAAGGTGCTGAGTGCTAAAAGTGCTGCAGTAAGACTGTGAGTGCTAAAAGTGCTGCAGTAAGACTGTGAGTGCTAAAAGTGCTGCAGTAAGGCGCTGAGTGCTAAAAGTGCTGCAGTAAGGTGCTGAGTGCTAAAAGTGCTGCAGTAAGGTGCTGAGTGCTAAAAGTGCTGCAGTAAGGTGCTGAGTGCTAAAAGTGCTGCAGTAAGGTGCTGAGTGCTAAAAGTGCTGCAGTAAGGCTCTGAGTGCTAAAAGTGCTGCAGTAAGGTGCTGAGTGCTAAAAGTGCTACAGTAGGGCTCTGAGTGCTAAAAGTGCTGCAGTAAGGCGCGGAGTGCTAAAAGTGCTGCAGTAAGGCTCTGAGTGCTAAAAGTGCTGCAGTAAGGTGCTGAGTGCTAAAAGTGCTGCAGTAAGGCGCTGAGTGCTAAAAGTACTGCAGTAAGGTGCTGAGTGCTAAAAGTGCTGCAGTAAGGTGCTGAGTGCTAAAAGTGCTGCAGTAAGGCGCTGAGTGCTAAAAGTGCTGCAGTAAGGCGCTGAGTGCTAAAAGTGCTGCAGTAAGGCTCTGAGTGCTAAAAGTGCTGCACTAAGGCTCTGAGTGCTAAAAGTGCTGCAGTAAGGTGCTGAGTTCTAAAAGTGCTGCAGTAAGGCTGTGAGTGCTAAAAGTGCTGCAGTAAGGCTCTGAGTGCTAAAAGTGCTGCAGTAAGGTGCTGAGTGCTAAAAGTGCCGCAGTAAGGTGCTGAGTGCTAAAAGTGCTGCAGTAAGGTGCTGAGTGCTAAAAGTGCTGCAGTAAGGTGCTGAGTGCTAAAAGTGCTGCAGTAAGGCGCTGAGTGCTAAAAGTGCTGCAGTAAGGCTCTGAGTGCTAAAAGTACTGCAGTAAGGCGCTGAGTGCTAAAAGTGCTGCAGTAAGGCGCTGAGTGCTAAAAGTGCTGCAGTAAGGCTCTGAGTGCTAAAAGTGCTGCACTAAGGCGCTGAGTGCTAAAAGTGCTGCAGTAAGGTGCTGAGTGCTAAAAGTGCTGCAGTAAGGCGCTGAGTGCTAAAACTGCTGCAGTAAGGCGCTGAGTGCTAAAAGTGCTGCAGTAAGGCGCTGAGTGCTAAAAGTGCTGAAGTAAGGCGCTGAGTGCTAAAAGTGCTGCAGTAAGGCTCTGAGTGCTAAAAGTGCTGCACTAAGGCGCTGAGTGCTAAAAGTGCTGCAGTAAGGTGCTGAGTGCTAAAAGTGCTGCAGTAAGGCGCTGAGTGCTAAAACTGCTGCAGTAAGGCGCTGAGTGCTAAAAGTGCTGCAGTAAGGCGCTGAGTGCTAAAAGTGCTGAAGTAAGGCGCTGAGTGCTAAAAGTGCTGCAGTAAGGTGCTGAGTGCTAAAAGTGCTGCAGTAAGGCTGTGAGTGCTAAAAGTGCTGCAGTAAGGCACTGAGTGCTAAAAGTGCTGCAGTAAGGCGCTGAGTGCTAAAAGTGCTGCAGTAAGGCACTGAGTGCTAAAAGTGCTGCAGTAAGGTGCTGAGTGCTAAACGTGCTGCAGTAAGGCGCTGAGTGCTAAAAGTGCTGCAGTAAGGCACTGAGTGCTAAAAGTGCTGCAGTAAGGCGCTGAGTGCTAAAAGTGCTGCAGTAAGGTGCTGAGTGCTAAAAGTGCTGCAGTAAGGCGCTGAGTGCTAAAACTGCTGAAGTAAGGCGCTGAGTGCTAAAAGTGCTGCAGTAAGGCGCTGAGTGCTAAAAGTGCTGCAGTAAGGCGCTGAGTGCTAAAAGTGCTGCAGTAAGGTGCTGAGTGCTAAAAGTGCTGCAGTAAGGTGCTGAGTGCTAAAAGTGCTGCAGTAAGGCTCTGAGTGCTAAAAGTGCTGCAGTAAGGCGCTGAGTGCTAAAAGTACTGAAGTAAGGTGCTGAGTGCTAAAAGTGCTGCAGTAAGGCGCTGAGTGCTAAAAGTGCTGCAGTAAGGTGCTGAGTGCTAAAAGTGCTGCAGTAAGGTGCTGAGTGCTAAAAGTGCTGCAGTAAGGCGCTGAGTGCTAAAAGTGCTGCAGTAAGGTGCTGAGTGCTAAAAGTGCTGCAGTAAGACTCTGAGTGCTAAAAGTGCTGCAGTAAGACTGTGAGTGCTAAAAGTGCTGCAGTAAGGCGCTGAGTGCTAAAAGTGCTGCAGTAAGGTGCTGAGTGCTAAAAGTGCTGCAGTAAGGTGCTGAGTGCTAAAAGTGCTGCAGTAATGAGCTGAGTGCTAAAAGTGCTGCAGTAAGGTGCTGAGTGCTAAAAGTGCTGCAGTAAGGCTCTGAGTGCTAAAAGTGCTGCAGTAAGGATCTGAGTGCTAAAAGTGCTGCAGTAAGGTGCTGAGTGCTAAAAGTGCTACAGTAGGGCTCTGAGTGCTAAAAGTGCTGCAGTAAGGCGCGGAGTGCTAAAAGTGCTGCAGTAAGGCTCTGAGTGCTAAAAGTGCTGCAGTAAGGTGCTGAGTGCTAAAAGTGCTGCAGTAAGGCGCTGAGTGCTAAAAGTACTGCAGTAAGGTGCTGAGTGCTAAAAGTGCTGCAGTAAGGCGCTGAGTGCTAAAAGTGCTGCAGTAAGGCGCTGAGTGCTAAAAGTGCTGCAGTAAGGCGCTGAGTGCTAAAAGTGCTGCAGTAAGGCTCTGAGTGCTAAAAGTGCTGCACTAAGGCTCTGAGTGCTAAAAGTGCTGCAGTAAGGTGCTGAGTTCTAAAAGTGCTGCAGTAAGGCTGTGAGTGCTAAAAGTGCTGCAGTAAGGCTCTGAGTGCTAAAAGTGCTGCAGTAAGGTGCTGAGTGCTAAAAGTGCCGCAGTAAGGTGCTGAGTGCTAAAAGTGCTGCAGTAAGGTGCTGAGTGCTAAAAGTACTGCAGTAAGGTGCTGAGTGCTAAAAGTGCTGCAGTAAGGCGCTGAGTGCTAAAAGTGCTGCAGTAAGGCTCTGAGTGCTAAAAGTACTGCAGTAAGGCGCTGAGTGCTAAAAGTGCTGCAGTAAGGCGCTGAGTGCTAAAAGTGCTGCAGTAAGGCTCTGAGTGCTAAAGTGCTGCACTAAGGCGCTGAGTGCTAAAAGTGCTGCAGTAAGGTGCTGAGTGCTAAAAGTGCTGCAGTAAGGCGCTGAGTGCTAAAACTGCTGCAGTAAGGCGCTGAGTGCTAAAAGTGCTGCAGTAAGGCGCTGAGTGCTAAAAGTGCTGAAGTAAGGCGCTGAGTGCTAAAAGTGCTGCAGTAAGGCTCTGAGTGCTAAAAGTGCTGCAGTAAGGTGCTGAGTGCTAAAAGTGCTGCAGTAAGGCGCTGAGTGCTAAAACTGCTGAAGTAAGGCGCTGAGTGCTAAAAGTGCTGCAGTAAGGTGCTGAGTGCTAAAAGTGCTGCAGTAAGGCTGTGAGTGCTAAAAGTGCTGCAGTAAGGCACTGAGTGCTAAAAGTGCTGCAGTAAGGCGCTGAGTGCTAAAAGTGCTGCAGTAAGGCACTGAGTGCTAAAAGTGCTGCAGTAAGGCGCTGAGTGCTAAACGTGCTGCAGTAAGGCGCTGAGTGCTAAAAGTGCTGCAGTAAGGCACTGAGTGCTAAAAGTGCTGCAGTAAGGCGCTGAGTGCTAAAAGTGCTGCAGTAAGGTGCTGAGTGCTAAAAGTGCTGCAGTAAGGCGCTGAGTGCTAAAACTGCTGCAGTAAGGCGCTGAGTGCTAAAAGTGCTGCAGTAAGGCGCTGAGTGCTAAAAGTGCTGCAGTAAGGCGCTGAGTGCTAAAAGTGCTGCAGTAAGGTGCTGAGTGCTAAAAGTGCTGCAGTAAGGTGCTGAGTGCTAAAAGTGCTGCAGTAAGGCTCTGAGTGCTAAAAGTGCTGCAGTAAGGCGCTGAGTGCTAAAAGTACTGAAGTAAGGTGCTGAGTGCTAAAAGTGCTGCAGTAAGGCGCTGAGTGCTAAAAGTGCTGCAGTAAGGCTCTGAGTGCTAAAAGTGCTGCAGTAAGGTGCTGAGTGCTAAAAGTGCTGCAGTAAGGCGCTGAGTGCTAAAAGTGCTGCAGTAAGGTGCTGAGTGCTAAAAGTGCTGCAGTAAGACTGTGAGTGCTAAAAGTGCTGCAGTAAGACTGTGAGTGCTAAAAGTGCTGCAGTAAGGCGCTGAGTGCTAAAAGTGCTGCAGTAAGGTGCTGAGTGCTAAAAGTGCTGCAGTAAGGTGCTGAGTGCTAAAAGTGCTGCAGTAATGTGCTGAGTGCTAAAAGTGCTGCAGTAAGGTGCTGAGTGCTAAAAGTGCTGCAGTAAGGCTCTGAGTGCTAAAAGTGCTGCAGTAAGGATCTGAGTGCTAAAAGTGCTGCAGTAAGGTGCTGAGTGCTAAAAGTGCTACAGTAGGGCTCTGAGTGCTAAAAGTGCTGCAGTAAGGCGCTGAGTGCTAAAAGTGCTGCAGTAAGGCTCTGAGTGCTAAAAGTGCTGCAGTAAGGTGCTGAGTGCTAAAAGTGCTGCAGTAAGGCGCTGAGTGCTAAAAGTACTGCAGTAAGGTGCTGAGTGCTAAAAGTGCTGCAGTAAGGTGCTGAGTGCTAAAAGTGCTGCAGTAAGGCGCTGAGTGCTAAAAGTGCTGCAGTAAGGCGCTGAGTGCTAAAAGTGCTGCAGTAAGGCTCTGAGTGCTAAAAGTGCTGCACTAAGGCTCTGAGTGCTAAAAGTGCTGCAGTAAGGTGCTGAGTTCTAAAAGTGCTGCAGTAAGGCTGTGAGTGCTAAAAGTGCTGCAGTAAGGCTCTGAGTGCTAAAAGTGCTGCAGTAAGGTGCTGAGTGCTAAAAGTGCCGCAGTAAGGTGCTGAGTGCTAAAAGTGCTGCAGTAAGGTGCTGAGTGCTAAAAGTACTGCAGTAAGGTGCTGAGTGCTAAAAGTGCTGCAGTAAGGCGCTGAGTGCTAAAAGTGCTGCAGTAAGGCGCTGAGTGCTAAAAGTGCTGCAGTAAGGCGCTGAGTGCTAAAAGTGCTGCAGTAAGGCGCTGAGTGCTAAAAGTGCTGCAGTAAGGCTCTGAGTGCTAAAAGTGCTGCAGTAAGGCGCTGAGTGCTAAAAGTGCTGCAGTAAGGTGCTGAGTGCTAAAAGTGCTGCAGTAAGGCGCTGAGTGCTAAAACTGCTGCAGTAAGGCGCTGAGTGCTAAAAGTGCTGCAGTAAGGCGCTGAGTGCTAAAAGTGCTGAAGTAAGGCGCTGAGTGCTAAAAGTGCTGCAGTAAGGCTCTGAGTGCTAAAAGTGCTGCACTAAGGCGCTGAGTGCTAAAAGTGCTGCAGTAAGGTGCTGAGTGCTAAAAGTGCTGCAGTAAGGCGCTGAGTGCTAAAAGTGCTGCAGTAAGGCGCTGAGTGCTAAAAGTGCTGCAGTAAGGCGCTGAGTGCTAAAAGTGCTGAAGTAAGGCGCTGAGTGCTAAAAGTGCTGCAGTAAGGTGCTGAGTGCTAAACGTGCTGCAGTAAGGCGCTGAGTGCTAAAAGTGCTGCAGTAAGGCTCTGAGTGCTAAAAGTACTGCAGTAAGGCGCTGAGTGCTAAAAGTGCTACAGTAAGGCGCTGAGTGCTAAAAGTGCTGCAGTAAGGCTCTGAGTGCTAAAAGTGCTGCAGTAAGGCGCTGAGTGCTAAAAGTGCTGCAGTAAGGTGCTGAGTGCTAAAAGTGCTGCAGTAAGGCGCTGAGTGCTAAAACTGCTGCAATAAGGCGCTGAGTGCTAAAAGTGCTGCAGTAAGGCGCTGAGTGCTAAAAGTGCTGAAGTAAGGCGCTGAGTGCTAAAAGTGCTGCAGTAAGGCTCTGAGTGCTAAAAGTGCTGCACTAAGGCGCTGAGTGCTAAAAGTGCTGCAGTAAGGTGCTGAGTGCTAAAAGTGCTGCAGTAAGGCGCTGAGTGCTAAAACTGCTGCAGTAAGGTGCTGAGTGCTAAAAGTGCTGCAGTAAGGCGCTGAGTGCTAAAAGTGCTGAAGTAAGGCGCTGAGTGCTAAAAGTGCTGCAGTAAGGTGCTGAGTGCTAAAAGTGCTGCAGTAAGGCGCTGAGTGCTAAAAGTGCTGCAGTAAGGCTCTGAGTGCTAAAAGTGCTGCACTAAGGCTCTGAGTGCTAAAAGTGCTGCAGTAAGGTGCTGAGTGCTAAAAGTGCTGCAGTAAGGCTGTGAGTGCTAAAAGTGCTGCAGTAAGGCTCTGAGTGCTAAAAGTGCTGCAGTAAGGTGCTGAGTGCTAAAAGTGCCGCAGTAAGGTGCTGAGTGCTAAAAGTGCTGCAGTAAGGTGCTGAGTGCTAAAAGTACTGCAGTAAGGTGCTGAGTGCTAAAAGTGCTGCAGTAAGGCGCTGAGTGCTAAAAGTGCTGCAGTAAGGCTCTGAGTGCTAAAAGTGCTGCACTAAGGCGCTGAGTGCTAAAAGTGCTGCAGTAAGGTGCTGAGTGCTAAAAGTGCTGCAGTAAGGCGCTGAGTGCTAAAACTGCTGCAGTAAGGCGCTGAGTGCTAAAAGTGCTGCAGTAAGGCGCTGAGTGCTAAAAGTGCTGAAGTAAGGCGCTGAGTGCTAAAAGTGCTGCAGTAAGGCTCTGAGTGCTAAAAGTGCTGCACTAAGGCGCTGAGTGCTAAAAGTGCTGCAGTAAGGTGCTGAGTGCTAAAAGTGCTGCAGTAAGGCGCTGAGTGCTAAAACTGCTGCAGTAAGGCGCTGAGTGCTAAAAGTGCTGCAGTAAGGCGCTGAGTGCTAAAAGTGCTGAAGTAAGGCGCTGAGTGCTAAAAGTGCTGCAGTAAGGTGCTGAGTGCTAAAAGTGCTGCAGTAAGGCACTGAGTGCTAAAAGTGCTGCAGTAAGGCGCTGAGTGCTAAAAGTGCTGCAGTAAGGTGCTGAGTGCTAAAAGTGCTGCAGTAAGGTGCTGAGTGCTAAAAGTGCTGCAGTAAGGCGCTGAGTGCTAAAAGTGCTGCAGTAAGGCGCTGAGTGCTAAAAGTGCTGCAGTAAGGCGCTGAGTGCTAAAAGTGCTGCAGTAAGGTGCTGAGTGCTAAACGTGCTGCAGTAAGGCGCTGAGTGCTAAAAGTGCTGCAGTAAGGCGCTGAGTGCTAAAAGTGCTGCAGTAAGGCGCTGAGTGCTAAAAGTGCTGCAGTAAGGTGCTGAGTGCTAAAAGTGCTGCAGTAAGGCGCTGAGTGCTAAAACTGCTGCAGTAAGGCTCTGAGTGCTAAAAGTGCTGCAGTAAGGCGCTGAGTGCTAAAAGTGCTGCAGTAAGGCGCTGAGTGCTAAAAGTGCTGCAGTAAGGTGCTGAGTGCTAAAAGTGCTGCAGTAAGGTGCTGAGTGCTAAAAGTGCTGCAGTAAGGCGCTGAGTGCTAAAAGTGCTGCAGTAAGGCGCTGAGTGCTAAAAGTACTGAAGTAAGGTGCTGAGTGCTAAAAGTGCTGCAGTAAGGCGCTGAGTGCTAAAAGTGCTGCAGTAAGGTGCTGAGTGCTAAAAGTGCTGCAGTAAGGTGCTGAGTGCTAAAAGTGCTGCAGTAAGGCGCTGAGTGCTAAAAGTGCTGCAGTAAGGTGCTGAGTGCTAAAAGTGCTGCAGTAAGACTGTGAGTGCTAAAAGTGCTGCAGTAAGACTGTGAGTGCTAAAAGTGCTGCAGTAAGGCTCTGAGTGCTAAAAGTGCTGCAGTAAGGTGCTGAGTGCTAAAAGTGCTGCAGTAAGGTGCTGAGTGCTAAAAGTGCTGCAGTAATGTGCTGAGTGCTAAAAGTGCTGCAGTAAGGTGCTGAGTGCTAAAAGTGCTGCAGTAAGGCTCTGAGTGCTAAAAGTGCTGCAGTAAGGCTCTGAGTGCTAAAAGTGCTGCAGTAAGGTGCTGAGTGCTAAAAGTGCTACAGTAGGGCTCTGAGTGCTAAAAGTGCTGCAGTAAGGCGCTGAGTGCTAAAAGTGCTGCAGTAAGGCTCTGAGTGCTAAAAGTGCTGCAGTAAGGTGCTGAGTGCTAAAAGTGCTGCAGTAAGGCTCTGAGTGCTAAAAGTGCTGCAGTAAGGTGCTGAGTGCTAAAAGTGCTGCAGTAAGGCGCTGAATGCTAAAAGTACTGCAGTAAGGTGCTGAGTGCTAAAAGTGCCGCAGTAAGGTGCTGAGTGCTAAAAGTGCTGCAGTAAGGTGCTGAGTGCTAAAAGTTCTGCAGTAAGGTGCTGAGTGCTAAAAGTGCTGCAGTAAGGCGCTGAGTGCTAAAAGTGCTGCAGTAAGGCTCTGAGTGCTAAAAGTACTGCAGTAAGGCGCTGAGTGCTAAAAGTGCTACAGTAAGGCGCTGAGTGCTAAAAGTGCTGCAGTAAGGCTCTGAGTGCTAAAAGTGCTGCACTAAGGCGCTGAGTGCTAAAAGTGCTGCAGTAAGGTGCTGAGTGCTAAAAGTGCTGCAGTAAGGCGCTGAGTGCTAAAAGTGCTGCAGTAAGGCGCTGAGTGCTAAAAGTGCTGCAGTAAGGCGCTGAGTGCTAAAAGTGCTGAAGTAAGGCGCTGAGTGCTAAAAGTGCTGCAGTAAGGCTCTGAGTGCTAAAAGTGCTGCAGTAAGGCGCTGAGTGCTAAAAGTGCTGCAGTAAGGTGCTGAGTGCTAAAAGTGCTGCAGTAAGGCGCTGAGTGCTAAAACTGCTGCAGTAAGGCGCTGAGTGCTAAAAGTGCTGCAGTAAGGCGCTGAGTGCTAAAAGTGCTGAAGTAAGGCGCTGAGTGCTAAAGGTGCTGCAGTAAGGTGCTGAGTGCTAAACGTGCTGCAGTAAGGCGCTGAGTGCTAAAAGTGCTGCAGTAAGGCTCTGAGTGCTAAAAGTACTGCAGTAAGGCGCTGAGTGCTAAAAGTGCTGCAGTAAGGCGCTGAGTGCTAAAAGTGCTGCAGTAAGGCTCTGAGTGCTAAAAGTGCTGCACTAAGGCGCTGAGTGCTAAAAGTGCTGCAGTAAGGTGCTGAGTGCTAAAAGTGCTGCAGTAAGGCGCTGAGTGCTAAAACTGCTGCAGTAAGGCGCTGAGTGCTAAAAGTGCTGCAGTAAGGCGCTGAGTGCTAAAAGTGCTGAAGTAAGGCGCTGAGTGCTAAAAGTGCTGCACTAAGGCGCTGAGTGCTAAAAGTGCTGCAGTAAGGTGCTGAGTGCTAAAAGTGCTGCAGTAAGGCGCTGAGTGCTAAAACTGCTGCAGTAAGGCGCTGAGTGCTAAAAGTGCTGCAGTAAGGCGCTGAGTGCTAAAAGTGCTGCAGTAAGGTGCTGAGTGCTAAAAGTGCTGCAGTAAGGTGCTGAGTGCTAAAAGTGCTGCAGTAAGGTGCTGAGTGCTAAAAGTGCTGCAGTAAGGCGCTGAGTGCTAAAACTGCTGCAGTAAGGCGCTGAGTGCTAAAAGTGCTGCAGTAAGGCGCTGAGTGCTAAAAGTGCTGAAGTAAGGCGCTGAGTGCTAAAAGTGCTGCAGTAAGGCTCTGAGTGCTAAAAGTGCTGCAGTAAGGTGCTGAGTGCTAAACGTGCTGCAGTAAGGCGCTGAGTGCTAAAAGTGCTGCAGTAAGGCTCTGAGTGCTAAAAGTACTGCAGTAAGGCGCTGAGTGCTAAAAGTGCTACAGTAAGGCGCTGAGTGCTAAAAGTGCTGCAGTAAGGCTCTGAGTGCTAAAAGTGCTGCACTAAGGCGCTGAGTGCTAAAAGTGCTGCAGTAAGGCGCTGAGTGCTAAAAGTGCTGCAGTAAGGCGCTGAGTGCTAAAACTGCTGCAATAAGGCGCTGAGTGCTAAAAGTGCTGCAGTAAGGCGCTGAGTGCTAAAAGTGCTGAAGTAAGGCGCTGAGTGCTAAAAGTGCTGCAGTAAGGCTCTGAGTGCTAAAAGTGCTGCACTAAGGCGCTGAGTGCTAAAAGTGCTGCAGTAAGGTGCTGAGTGCTAAAAGTGCTGCAGTAAGGCGCTGAGTGCTAAAACTGCTGCAGTAAGGTGCTGAGTGCTAAAAGTGCTGCAGTAAGGCGCTGAGTGCTAAAAGTGCTGAAGTAAGGCGCTGAGTGCTAAAAGTGCTGCAGTAAGGTGCTGAGTGCTAAAAGTGCTGCAGTAAGGCGCTGAGTGCTAAAAGTGCTGCAGTAAGGCTCTGAGTGCTAAAAGTGCTGCACTAAGGCTCTGAGTGCTAAAAGTGCTGCAGTAAGGTGCTGAGTGCTAAAAGTGCTGCAGTAAGGCTGTGAGTGCTAAAAGTGCTGCAGTAAGGCTCTGAGTGCTAAAAGTGCTGCAGTAAGGTGCTGAGTGCTAAAAGTGCTGCAGTAAGGTGCTGAGTGCTAAAAGTGCTGCAGTAAGGTGCTGAGTGCTAAAAGTACTGCAGTAAGGTGCTGAGTGCTAAAAGTGCTGCAGTAAGGCGCTGAGTGCTAAAAGTGCTGCAGTAAGGCTCTGAGTGCTAAAAGTGCTGCACTAAGGCGCTGAGTGCTAAAAGTGCTGCAGTAAGGTGCTGAGTGCTAAAAGTGCTGCAGTAAGGCGCTGAGTGCTAAAACTGCTGCAGTAAGGCGCTGAGTGCTAAAAGTGCTGCAGTAAGGCGCTGAGTGCTAAAAGTGCTGAAGTAAGGCGCTGAGTGCTAAAAGTGCTGCAGTAAGGCTCTGAGTGCTAAAAGTGCTGCACTAAGGCGCTGAGTGCTAAAAGTGCTGCAGTAAGGTGCTGAGTGCTAAAAGTGCTGCAGTAAGGCGCTGAGTGCTAAAACTGCTGCAGTAAGGCGCTGAGTGCTAAAAGTGCTGCAGTAAGGCGCTGAGTGCTAAAAGTGCTGAAGTAAGGCGCTGAGTGCTAAAAGTGCTGCAGTAAGGTGCTGAGTGCTAAAAGTGCTGCAGTAAGGCTCTGAGTGCTAAAAGTGCTGCAGTAAGGCGCTGAGTGCTAAAAGTGCTGCAGTAAGGTGCTGAGTGCTAAAAGTGCTGCAGTAAGGTGCTGAGTGCTAAAAGTGCTGCAGTAAGGCGCTGAGTGCTAAAAGTGCTGCAGTAAGGCGCTGAGTGCTAAAAGTGCTGCAGTAAGGCACTGAGTGCTAAAAGTGCTGCAGTAAGGTGCTGAGTGCTAAACGTGCTGCAGTAAGGCGCTGAGTGCTAAAAGTGCTGCAGTAAGGCGCTGAGTGCTAAAAGTGCTGCAGTAAGGTGCTGAGTGCTAAAAGTGCTGCAGTAAGGAGCTGAGTGCTAAAACTGCTGCAGTAAGGCGCTGAGTGCTAAAAGTGCTGCAGTAAGGCGCTGAGTGCTAAAAGTGCTGCAGTAAGGCGCTGAGTGCTAAAAGTGCTGCAGTAAGGTGCTGAGTGCTAAAAGTGCTGCAGTAAGGTGCTGAGTGCTAAAAGTGCTGCAGTAAGGCGCTGAGTGCTAAAAGTGCTGCAGTAAGGCGCTGAGTGCTAAAAGTACTGAAGTAAGGTGCTGAGTGCTAAAAGTGCTGCAGTAAGGTGCTGAGTGCTAAAAGTGCTGCAGTAAGGTGCTGAGTGCTAAAAGTGCTGCAGTAAGGTGCTGAGTGCTAAAAGTGCTGCAGTAAGGCGCTGAGTGCTAAAAGTGCTGCAGTAAGGTGCTGAGTGCTAAAAGTGCTGCAGTAAGACTGTGAGTGCTAAAAGTGCTGCAGTAAGACTGTGAGTGCTAAAAGTGCTGCAGTAAGGCGCTGAGTGCTAAAAGTGCTGCAGTAAGGTGCTGAGTGCTAAAAGTGCTGCAGTAAGGTGCTGAGTGCTAAAAGTGCTGCAGTAATGTGCTGAGTGCTAAAAGTGCTGCAGTAAGGTGCTGAGTGCTAAAAGTGCTGCAGTAAGGCTCTGAGTGCTAAAAGTGCTGCAGTAAGGCTCTGAGTGCTAAAAGTGCTGCAGTAAGGTGCTGAGTGCTAAAAGTGCTACAGTAGGGCTCTGAGTGCTAAAAGTGCTGCAGTAAGGCGCGGAGTGCTAAAAGTGCTGCAGTAAGGCTCTGAGTGCTAAAAGTGCTGCAGTAAGGTGCTGAGTGCTAAAAGTGCTGCAGTAAGGCTCTGAGTGCTAAAAGTGCTGCAGTAAGGTGCTGAGTGCTAAAAGTGCTGCAGTAAGGCGCTGAATGCTAAAAGTACTGCAGTAAGGTGCTGAGTGCTAAAAGTGCCGCAGTAAGGTGCTGAGTGCTAAAAGTGCTGCAGTAAGGTGCTGAGTGCTAAAAGTACTGCAGTAAGGTGCTGAGTGCTAAAAGTGCTGCAGTAAGGCGCTGAGTGCTAAAAGTGCTGCAGTAAGGCTCTGAGTGCTAAAAGTACTGCAGTAAGGCGCTGAGTGCTAAAAGTGCTACAGTAAGGCGCTGAGTGCTAAAAGTGCTGCAGTAAGGCTCTGAGTGCTAAAAGTGCTGCACTAAGGCGCTGAGTGCTAAAAGTGCTGCAGTAAGGTGCTGAGTGCTAAAAGTGCTGCAGTAAGGCGCTGAGTGCTAAAACTGCTGCAGTAAGGCGCTGAGTGCTAAAAGTGCTGCAGTAAGGCGCTGAGTGCTAAAAGTGCTGAAGTAAGGCGCTGAGTGCTAAAAGTGCTGCAGTAAGGCTCTGAGTGCTAAAAGTGCTGCACTAAGGCGCTGAGTGCTAAAAGTGCTGCAGTAAGGTGCTGAGTGCTAAAAGTGCTGCAGTAAGGCGCTGAGTGCTAAAACTGCTGCAGTAAGGCGCTGAGTGCTAAAAGTGCTGCAGTAAGGCGCTGAGTGCTAAAAGTGCTGAAGTAAGGCGCTGAGTGCTAAAGGTGCTGCAGTAAGGTGCTGAGTGCTAAACGTGCTGCAGTAAGGCGCTGAGTGCTAAAAGTGCTGCAGTAAGGCTCTGAGTGCTAAAAGTACTGCAGTAAGGCGCTGAGTGCTAAAAGTGCTGCAGTAAGGCGCTGAGTGCTAAAAGTGCTGCAGTAAGGCTCTGAGTGCTAAAAGTGCTGCAGTAAGGCGCTGAGTGCTAAAAGTGCTGCAGTAAGGTGCTGAGTGCTAAAAGTGCTGCAGTAAGGCGCTGAGTGCTAAAACTGCTGCAGTAAGGCGCTGAGTGCTAAAAGTGCTGCAGTAAGGCGCTGAGTGCTAAAAGTGCTGAAGTAAGGCGCTGAGTGCTAAAAGTGCTGCAGTAAGGCGCTGAGTGCTAAAAGTGCTGCAGTAAGGCGCTGAGTGCTAAAAGTGCTGCAGTAAGGCGCTGAGTGCTAAAACTGCTGCAGTAAGGCGCTGAGTGCTAAAAGTGCTGCAGTAAGGTGCTGAGTGCTAAAAGTGCTGCACTAAGGCGCTGAGTGCTAAAAGTGCTGCAGTAAGGTGCTGAGTGCTAAAACTGCTGCAGTAAGGCGCTGAGTGCTAAAAGTGCTGCAGTAAGGCGCTGAGTGCTAAAAGTGCTGAAGTAAGGCGCTGAGTGCTAAAAGTGCTGCACTAAGGCGCTGAGTGCTAAAAGTGCTGCAGTAAGGCTCTGAGTGCTAAAAGTACTGCAGTAAGGCGCTGAGTGCTAAAAGTGCTGCAGTAAGGCGCTGAGTGCTAAAAGTGCTGCAGTAAGGCTCTGAGTGCTAAAAGTGCTGCACTAAGGCGCTGAGTGCTAAAAGTGCTGCAGTAAGGTGCTGAGTGCTAAAAGTGCTGCAGTAAGGCGCTGAGTGCTAAAACTGCTGCAGTAAGGCGCTGAGTGCTAAAAGTGCTGCAGTAAGGCGCTGAGTGCTAAAAGTGCTGAAGTAAGGCGCTGAGTGCTAAAAGTGCTGCAGTAAGGCGCTGAGTGCTAAAAGTGCTGCAGTAAGGTGCTGAGTGCTAAAAGTGCTGCAGTAAGGCGCTGAGTGCTAAAACTGCTGCAGTAAGGCGCTGAGTGCTAAAAGTGCTGCACTCAGAGCCTTAGTGCAGCACTTTTAGCACTCACAGCCTTACTGCAGCACTTTTAGCACTCAGCGCCTTACTGCAGCAGTTTTAGCACTCAGCGCCTTACTGCAGCACTTTTAGCACTCAGCACCTTACTGCAGCACTTTTAGCACTCAGCGCCTTACTGCAGCACTTTTAGCACTCAGTGCCTTACTGCAGCACTTTTAGCACTCAGCGCCTTACTGCAGCACGTTTAGCACTCAGCTCCTTACTGCAGCACTTTTAGCACTCAGTGCCTTACTGCAGCACTTTTAGCACTCAGTGCCTTACTGCAGCACTTTTAGCACTCAGCACCTTACTGCAGCACTTTTAGCACTCAGCACCTTACTGCAGCACTTTTAGCACTCAGCGCCTTACTGCAGCACGTTTAGCACTCAGCTCCTTACTGCAGCACTTTTAGCACTCAGTGCCTTACTGCAGCACTTTTAGCACTCAGCACCTTACTGCAGCACTTTTAGCACTCAGCACCTTACTGCAGCACTTTTAGCACTCAGCACCTTCACTTTTTCCTGGTACATATATATTTTTGTTTTAGTCACTCTCTATATGGTCGGCACCAATACTTTTAGGTGTTTATAATATATGCTGATCATGTTTTGATACCAATAGAGAATCATATTATATTCCATTAGTAGGTCCGACTGTGTCTCTTTATTTTTATCAACAAGGATTTTAATAAATTATTTAATAAAAGTTATATTTCAAAATGTTTTTCCCCATTTAATTGAGATTAGAACAGGGCGTGCCAAAAAATGGTTAATGCCTTAGGAAACCTTCTGGATCTCTACCTTGTTATGGTGAAGGGTGAAGCTGTGAGCTGTACCATGAAGAGTCACCCAAGATTG
Organism: Discoglossus pictus; assembly: GCA_027410445.1. Classification (NCBI taxonomy): domain Eukaryota; kingdom Metazoa; phylum Chordata; class Amphibia; order Anura; family Alytidae; genus Discoglossus; species Discoglossus pictus. Next base: position 245,345,111 of record CM050169.1, on the reverse strand, counting down.
GCAGGGCATAGCAGAGAGGTCAGACAAATTGTGCTTCACTGGAGAAGTTACTAGCAACTCACTCCAGTATATTTACCAAGATAACTGTATGGATAAGCACAACCTGAGATGTAACAATGCCTGGTATGCTTTGGTCCATTGGGGCAGGGAGAGTCGGACACGACTGAATGATTGAACACCAACAACAGATGCAGTAGGAACAGTAGAATCTTAGGGTACAGAATGGAATTAAACCTGTGTAGTCCTGAAGTAGGGACTGATCCTTCACTTGGCCTCTAGAGCTAAGACATCCTAGGGAGGGAGCGCCATTGGGTTTGGTCAATGCTAGAGCTGAAGATCGGCCAGAGCAGCTCTAAAGTATGGGCAAAGTGGGCACCTGCCCAGGGCACCAACTTACATCTATATGTTATTAGAGCCTGGACTGGGCTTGTACAATAAGGCTGGGATTATAATTAAATAAAGCAAATGATGAAATGTTAGTAACAAATAAAGGATAATTATCACATATATACAGTGGATATAAAAAGTCTACACACCCCTGTTAAAATGTCAGGTTTCTGTGCTGTAAAAAAATGAGACAAAGATAAATCATTTCAGAACTTTTTCCACCTTTAATGTGACCTATAAACTGTACAACTCAATTGAAAAACAAACTGAAATCTTTTAGGTAGAGGGAAGAAAAAATATAAAAATAAAATAATATGGTTGCATAAGTCTGCACACCCTTATACTAATACTTTGTTGAAGCCCCTTGTGATCAATCTTTTTGGGTATGAGTCTATCCGCATGGCACATTGTGACTTGGTTAGATTTGCCCGCTCTTCTTTGCTCTGTCAGATTGCGAGGGCATCTCCTGGGCACAGCCCTCTTCAGATCACAATCGGATTCAGGTCTGGGCTCTGGCTGGGCCATTCCAAAACTTTAATCTTCTTCTGGTGAAGCCATTCCTTTGGTGATTTGGATGTATGCTTTGGGTCGTTGTCGTGCTGAAAGATGAAGTTCCTCTTCATGTTCAGCTTTCTAGCAGAAGCCTGAAGGTTTTGTGCCAATATTGACTGGTATTTGGAACTGGTCATAATTCCCTCTATCTTAACTAAGGCCCCAGTTCCAGCCCCAGAGCATGACGCTGCCACCACCATGCTTCACTGTGGGTATGGTGTTCTTTTGGTGATGTGCAGTGTTGTTTTTGCGCCAAACATATCTATTGGAATTATGGCCAAAAAGTCCAACCTTGGTTTCATCAGACCATAACACCTTTTCCCACATGCTTTTGGGAGACTTCAGATGTGTTTTAGCAAAATGTAGCCTGGCTTGGATGTTTTTCTTCGTAAGAAAAGGCTTTCGTCTTGCCACTCTGCCCCATAGCCCAGACATATGTAGAATACGGGAGATTGTTGTCACATGTACCACACAGCCAGTACTTGCCAGATATTCCTGCAGCTCCTTTAATGTTGCTGTAGGCCTCTTGGTAGCCTCCCAGACCAGTTTTCTTCTCGTCTTTTCATCAATTTTGGAGGGAGCTCCAGTTCTTGGTAATGTCACTGTTGTGCCATATTTTCTCCACTTGATGATGACTGTCTTCACTGTGTTCCATGGTATATCTAATGCCTTGGAAATTCTTTTGTACCCTTCTCCTGACTGATACCTTTTAACAATGAGATCCCTCTGATGCTTTGGAAGCTCTCTGTGGACCATGGCTTTTGCTGTGGGATGCGACTAAGAAAATTTCAGGAAAGACCAACTAGAGCAGCTGAACTTTATTTGGGGTTAATCGGAGGCACTTTAAATGATGGCAGGTGTATGCTGACTCCTATTTAACACGATTTGGAATGTGATTGCTTAATTCTGAACACAGCTGCATCATTTTATTTTTCTTCCCTCCACCTAAAAGATTTCAGTTTGTTTTTCAATTGAGTTGTACAGTTTATAGGTCACATTAAAGGTGGAAAAAGTTCTGAAATGATTTATCTTTGTCTCATTTTTTTACAGCACAGAAACCTGACATTTTAACAGGGGTGTGTAGACTTTTTATATCCACTGTAGTTGTCAGTTCAAGAACGTTTGTCACGTTCACAGGTTTGTCATGCTTTGCGAGACTCACGAAGGCGCTCATTGCAGTTGAGGCACGAGGGACGCTCAGTGCAGTTGAGGCACGCCGAAGGCGCTCATTGCACTGTAAGCCTTGCAAAGCGAGGCGAGCGGCTGAAGCACGTGGGACTTACCACCCGTATGACTTAGGACCGAAACCCGTACATGCACTGTGCGCCTCGCAAAATTACGACTTTAACGGCCGATCCACTGAACTGAAAAGACCTAAAAAATGCAACAAATATGCCTCAAATTCACGTCCACATTCACATACAGCGCAGGGGAGAGGCAGGGAGCCCGGGAGCCCGGGAGTGAGCTTGCAATTTAATTTGAGGCATATTTGCATTTTTTTCAAGATCAAAAATCGCCTAAGCAAGAAAAAAAATGGCTTCCGAAAAAACGCAAAAGCACGAAAACGAGGCCCAAGGACATAAAAGTAGCCCAAAGCAGTAACACTTAATCCAAGCCACTAACACTTAACCCAAGCCAGTAACACTCAAGCGCCAGGCCTATAAACTACACAGAGGGAGAGGCTTGCAAGCCAGCCACGTGATGAGCGCCAAAGGTGCTCAGAGGGCCCATAGTCTCGCATTGTGTGGCAAACAGCATTGCTAGCCTTACAATTGTACAGTTGACGGAGGGAGAGGCTCGCAATGAGCGCCGAAGATACAGCATTCCCAGCCTAAATATTTTTTTCCTGTCATTTTTGACGGGCAAGTAGCTAGTAATAATTATAATAATAATAGTGAAATTTATAGTTTTTCCCACTGTGAGGTAACACCTGAAGCCACTTTGAACACTAGTGCCACCTAGTGGGAGGCCGGGTCACATTACATGTTTAATAATAAAATTGGTAAACAGGTTATGAAAGACAAGTTATTTTTACACTTGGTTTTCTGTGATTATTTATGTCATTTATTTTCTTTTTATGTTATTTTAAGCACAATTACTGACTGATGTGAGACCAGATAAAAAAAAAAAAAACAGAAGTCCTCATATCTCCCATAATTCAGTCCTTGGCTATGTCATTTAAATGGATACAGAAGGGTCCTGGGTGTCGTTAGGTATATAATATCCTGTGTTTACTGACAGGGACTTTATTTTATTAGAAAGTGCTAAGAAGCTGTGTATTTTTTTCTGCATACAGTCTTACAATTTGAACCTGTCCTTTGCAGCTCATGAAGACACATACTATGAAGAGCAGTGTTTCAAATGTTCACAACCCAGCAAGTACTGTGTCTTCATGAGCTGCAGAGGGCAGACCCATACAGGTACTATTTCTTAGATTTTATTCAGTAAACAGAGCTTAGGTCAAAAAAGTTAGGAATTATAATAGATTAACCCATTGCTGCTAGTCAATAATTTGCCACGTAATGTTGGTATTTACTTGTAAAGTAATGAGCTTTCTACTAGATCTTTTGAAAACATTGGTAGTTTTAGATGCCACATTTCTTATTGTCCAGATAGCAGCTTCCTCTATATTCCCATCTCAGGAAGTTGATCAGTGGACATTAAAATGGCGGCTTCTAATACAATTATCTATATAAAATTGTGGGATTTTGCTTTTTTCCACTAGTTCTTCAGAAGACAAAGGGGGAATTTACTAAGGACTTTCTTACATGGGATGAGAAATCCTTTGATCTGTCAAGCCCGTAATTGTTATAGTCGCAAATCGCTATTAAATTGCTACGAGTTCCCAAAGAAGCCCTGGCATTCAAGCCCGTAACCCACAAATGGTGGGAAAAATATTACAGGCTCCTAATAAGACCTGCAACTCACCTCCATCAGAGGTATGCCCATCCTGGAAAGTCCCACGCCATTGCTGGTGGCCATGTGCCAAGATGTATACCCATTCCCATTTGGTCCCCTTGTGGATTGGTACGTGGTGGTGGTGAAGGCGCTTGTGTACCTGCATGAAGCTGTGAGCTATAACATGTAGGGCCACTGTAGGTGGGCAAGTCATAGCAGATAGGTCAGACAAATCTCAGTCCACTAGAGAAGGAACTGGCAACCGACTCCAGTATCACCTGTCATATTCCCAGGGTAATGTTGATACTCCCTAGTATCACTAATTGAACATTTGCAAGTGTATTAACCATTTATGTTGATTATATATGACATATATTATTATATGATATCTAATGCTATTATGACTATTATTATTGTTACTTGCAACTTGCCCGTCAAAAATGACGGGGCAATAACATTTTAACCCATGGCAATGCAGTTTGACATACAAGGTAAAGCTTTTTCTACTCTGATGACCTTTGGCGCTCATTGCGAGCCCCGCGCTGAGCACCTTCAGCGCTCATTGCGTGGCTCGCAATAAGCGCATTCGGAGCTAATTGCGAGCCTCTCCTCTCATTTACTTTTGCTCCTCTGAGCGCCTTTGGCGCACATCACAAAGACAGATATGTATATCTATTTTTTTAAATAATAATTAATTAATTAGTTACCTAATAAATGAATATACTTTACCTATTTGTAATTGATATATCCAGCACATATATGAATAGCCTGAAGAGCTAAGTATCTTTTTATTTTCCTGCAGCATACAATGTACAGTTGGTCTGTTGCTGCCCTGAGGCGAAAGTGTCATTAATGTCCCAACTGTGCATTTGAAATATGCTGCGTGCGCAAGGGCAAACCGTTGGTTTAGTTGTGTAAAGCACTACTTTAGATTCGTAATGTTATTAGTGGCAAGTTAGTGCTGTAAAATGGCGTTGTCTATGTGCTACGCGGCTCGCGAGCATTTTCCGTGCTTCCTAACTGTGTATTTTGTACCTTGTACGTCCCTAGCAAAAGTCGTACGTGCTTGGCGGTGTTTTGCACATTTCGGGGTCGTGTAGCCTTGTTTTCATTTTTTTTCGGTCGCCATTTTTTCTCTCGCTTTGCCGATATTCGAATGGCGAAACTCATTAAATTCGACTTTAATTTGCGTGCAACCTCACCCCCAGACATCCTGGCTGACCCCCGTGCTGTGTGTGATGTATTTTTTATGTATTTTTTACATATATTTTTATTTTTCAGTGGTTTTGGTGATTTTTGATGCAAGCGTTTCGGCCGTTAACTTCGTTTTTTTTGTGACCTCATATTTTTTTATTTTTCTATGTCCCGCGGGTCGTAATTTTTTTTGTCTAAGTCTGTATTTCCTGTTAACGAGTTATTTTTTTTTCTACGTCCCGCGGCGTGGTTTTTGTTTTCAAAGTCACGCTTTTTTGGGTTGTTTTTTACTGCGAGTGAGGCGTTGTAGAGCCTTCACCTCCACAAATGCGTCCCTTCGCTTTGTGAGGGTCCGCATTTGCGGCCTGCAATGAGCCTTCAGCTCATTGCAGCCGACGTTGGAGCCTCCACCTCCGCAAATGCAGCTCTCGCTTCGCAAAGTCTGCATTTGCGTCCAGAACTGTATCCCTCGCTTCACGAGAGACACAGTTCTGCAAACTCGCAAAGCGTGAGGATGACTTGCAGTTTAACAACTATTATATGTGATATGTAATGATCTCTTGCATAGCAACTAGGGATCATTAGTTTACATATAGGAATGTGACCCATATGTGATACACGTGGATATTCCATAACCCCAACCATTGAAAATACACTGACGTGGCTAGAACTGTATAACAAAGCTTTATTTCATACACAGAGCCCAATCAGAAATAGTCAAGACTGTGTATTAATATCATGGTGTGGTGTGGGCAAGTCCCGAGAGAGCAAGAGGCTTATGGGAAAAAGGGGATACCTACAGGGGAATCTGGAATCTGATGAAAAAGAGTCTGATGAAATTGAAGAAACCATTAATGTGCATAGCACTTACATCTTGTCTAGATCTGCTCAATGAAACAGATGATACAACCTCTTGACTGTGTAATCCAATCCTGTTTCACACATACAGTGTGGCGACAAAAAAAAAAAAGTGGTCAACTAAATATAGGCTGAGGGGGATAAAGAAAAACAACTAATCACAATGCATGTACAGTACAGAGCTAAATACTGTAACAATGCCAATATGCCAACTTACCTGATTCCCATCTGCAAGCATTAGCTCTGGATAATCAGCAATATGGGAAAATAGCCATTAATACGGAGAGGACCCAAAGGTCAGCAGCCACATTCACTGTCACTTACATCAGACCCAAGGATCTGTTCTCAGACTGATATTGAGGTCAGGATCACATGCTTCACTAATGCATATATTAATGTTGGCTGTCATTAACATGTCTTTGTGAGACTTTGCAAGTCCTCCACCATAGCGGTGTTAACCTACATTTAAGCTAAGAACAATCCTGTCTTAGTTATCTGGCTATATGATAGCTTTAGGATTGTGGGAGTTACATGTTAAGGGGGAGGGGGGCTGTCATTGAAGGAATGTCTACCTGAGAGGCACTGGGAAACTCTTCCACTTAATACATTTCCTTCACAATGCTTGCAGATGCAGAAGATGCCTTAATTGTCGTGAATTGTACCAAAAAAAAAAAGACAAAACCTATAAAATAAGGCCTTTAAAATCATAGGGACTGCAGCATCTCTTCTTAACAGCAATCCTTAGTGACCATCAATTGGTGAAATGTTCAACAGAACTCTGTCTGAAGAGAAGAGGATCATGGACCCTGTTATAGGAGGTAGCCATCTGCATACAAAATATCACCATCACATAGGACAAGATTCAAGACTTTGTATCCAGGCTATATTAGGTTAACATTGTGACCAATAGATTGTCACTGAGGAGTGCTGTTGAGAAGGCACAAATATATGCGCAGCCCCTATTTCCTCCTCCACCTAGGCACAGGTCCCCAATCCCCTGTGGCCAGCCACCATTTCCCTGGTGCTGGTGGGGGCTAGGGGAGGCAACCCCCTGGGAGGCAGCGGCACCTGCAGTGGTGGAGGCACTGGGGGAGGAGAGAAGGGGCCGGGCTTTGCATGGCTTCTGCTGTTATCCCCTGGGATGCGCTATGTTCCGCCCCAATCCTGAGCAGCCCGGCCAGGTGCCTCCTCTATTGTGCCATGCTTGGCTGCGCATCACCCAAAGACAGTCTAACTGCTGACACATGGGCGCCAGCATCTCCAAATGCGCAGCCTGGCCTGATGTTAGGGATGGAGGCCCCTGGGGCTTGGCTTGGTGAGGAGGTGGCAGTTTGGGAGTGGGGAGGGTCTGGGGCCCAGCTGGAGGGAGCTACTGTGTCTGCGGTGATGTGGTCGGGCCCGGTTGTGGTGGTGGCGGCCTGTCCAGCTTACTGCTGGGGGGGGGTGGGGGGGTGGGAGGTGGGAGCTGGTTGCTGGCATCGCTCCAGTGGGAGAGGCCTGGCGATATACTAAGTCTCTGGAGGAGGGGGTATCATGGACCCCTTTTTCTAGGCCTGGGTGTTGGCCTCTTAAACAACCATAAAAGCACAGACTGCTTGGCTCGAGCTGTGGATTATCTGCAGAAACACCTCTATTGTATTTATAATCTGATCTGGTCCCTTGCTAGCAAATTAAATTAATCCCATTTGCCATGTATCTAACTTCTTGACCATTCAGACACAGAGATGGCAGGATGTGTATTGGAGGTTAAGCCTATTGCTCGCAGGAAGCTACTGCTAGACCCCATGTGGGGTCATCTCCTGTAATTGTCTGCCACACTCTCTCATTGCTACATTGTGTACACCCCCACTGTATCTAACTGCTATAAATACTGCTTGACTTTTCCAAATAAATCATTTGTTTTCTGGAGACATATAGCAATGGTGTGTCTCTCTTGTTCTCCTGGATGGCTGCAGGGAGGTACTGGGAGACTCTGTAGGATCCTGCTTGGGTAAGGTTGACTGTAACAAGTTTTATCAAGCCTCCTAAGAAGAAGCAGATCTGGAGTCTCTTGGTAGCCTGGAAGTGCTGATTTCTGATGCAACAACCCTGACCCATACAGAAGCCAGATATCAGGGTGCTGGTGCCGAGCTTTCCAACAGTCCTTGCGGGCAGTTAACCGGTAGTCTATAGCAGCTGGCTCTGGGCTGGTATAGCCCCTACTCTCGGATTGTCACAGAAGGGTAGTGAGGTCAAATCCCAGCGGTGTGGCCGGTGTTCCTGCTGGTGACTCCACTATGATATCCTCCTCCTCTGAGCCATGGCCCTTGGGTCCTCTTCTTTCCTCCTCCAGCTGCGCTAGTTCCTGTTGGACGGGGGCTTGCTCCTCCACTTCCTGCTCCGATGGAGCTGACGCCCCACCTCTGCCTCGCCACTGGACCCAAACATCCTTGATGCTGAAAGAGAGAAAAGAACGATATATGTTATTAGTATAATGAATAATATATTGTTTTGTGTGCATTCCTAACTATTTGACATCGAGGCTTGAACATGGATGATTCTCCTAATTGCAACTCAGATTAGCTACCATATGCTAGATCTGATCTATTCCTTGTTTCTTGGTCGTGATCGTTCTTGTCTCCTAACGCTACCTTGATTCCGGCTGCGGTCTGTAACTGCATAGGCTGCAGTGGGCACACCAATAAATTGACTCTTTATAGCTTGATTACTGATGTTGTGCCCAGGAATTGAATTGTCAGCTTCCTGGATTTAATGACACGGCCATCTATCCCTTGTTAATTCCATGGAGCTAACATGTCAGTGTCCTTGTTGGTCATCATGTACATGTGTAGTGTGTGTGATGCACATGTTGGTGTATGTTATATTCACCTGACGTGGAGTCTGGGTCCTGCTGGGCCACCAAACCTGAAGCTCCAGCGGCTGGCGCCTGTCTCAGAAGGTCCTTTTCGATCATCTCCCACTCATTATAGGCCACAGTCACTTGCTTGTCCTCCTTGGCCATCATCCTCCTCACCTTGGCCCTGATGTCATCAAACCTGTGCTTGACAGACCTCACATCCCTAGGCACTGTTGCAGCCGCTACCTCTTTCCAGGCCTGAGTCCTAGGCCCTGGCCTAACTTCCCTGCGCCTGCAAAAATCACGGGCAGCCACTGATAGCACCGAGTAGGACCACATTCTCCCGGTGCGAGCAATTGTGGGCCCTGTGCTTGCCCTTCGCCTCTTGCCCTACCAACTGTGTACAGGGATCCTACCTCCCTGACCTGTCCCTGAGGCTTGTCACTTATCTGAACTACCCCCGCCCCCTGGGATCAGGCCCTTTCCCCTCTGTCCCTCTCCTATGTGTGCCTGCTGCTTGGGCCACCCTAACACCATCCATCTCTTCCTTTACACTCCCCTCTTTCTCCTGCTCCTCCTCCTCCTCCTCCTCCTCCTGCTCCTCCTCCACCTCCTTTCCTCTGCCACTCCCGACCTCCTCCTCTTCTCATCCACTCCTCTCCCACTCTCCAAAACCTCCAACTCCGGGACCTGCGTGCTACTTCACAGTAAACGCTTGGGTGGGTGGGACGCAAATTTTGAAACTCCACCTTTCAATCATATGCGGCTAGACCACTTTCTATTGGCTGAGAGGCCTGTGTCGCCTGTAACGCAGCAGAATTTCATGCCCTCAGGCTTTGCGTGTGCGCCGTTGCTGTTACGGGCTTGGAATTTAATGAGGCTGTTAGATGCTTAGTAACCCCCCCCCCCCCCCCCGTATTACATATTTTACTTCTGGGGTCCTTTAAACCTAAACCTCTGAGCTATTTTGGGACATGTTTGGTAATATTTATAATTTCAGGAAAATAAGTTGTCATCTTTCACCACTCAGACAAATGAATATCAGATGTGGGGGAGACGTGTGATGGGGTAATCATTTAATATCACTTAAGTTGGATATCTGAAGATCTCGCTGGTAACAATTTGGACATGAGTGGTTTATTTGTGATGTTCCTGGAAGCTCCCTCTGTGTTACAGTGTAATGGATAACAAACAGCTCTTCTGCTTTTATTTTTAACTTCATAATTAATTATTTCAAAGGGAAACTTTCTGGTGAAAAATACATTAATTATCCAGTTAGTGAATGAGTGACAGCTCACTCAGTGCCACCTTCTTCCCAATCACCTTATCCCCATGCACCATTTCCAAAAGTCCCCTTAATAAAGCAGCTTCCTTCCCAGCAAGCCCCCCCCCTCTCACAGCCACCGCCCCCTCTTAATTTTATTAGCCCTTCCCAAAGCAGCTTTCTTACCCTCCCCAAGGGCCATTCCAAAAGCAGATCCCTTCTTCAAAGTATCTCCCCTTCTAAAGCAGCTACCTTCTCAAAGGGAGATCCCCACCTCAAGACCATTTCCAAATGATGCCCTCCCCAAAGTAGCTTCCGTTTCCAAGATCCCTTCCCAAAGCAGCATTTTTCTCTGAAGCTTAATCCCCCCTCAAAACCCTTTCCCAAACCATATCCCCTTCACAAAGTATCACCCCTTCCCAAGACCCGTTGCCAAAGCAGATCCCTCCCCAAAATAACTTTCCTTCCCCAGACCCCTTCCCAAAGCAACTTTCTTCCCTAAAGCAGTACCCTGCCTCAATGGTTTCCAAAAGCAAAAACCCTCCCCAAAGCCACCTTCTCACCCAGACACCACATGCAAAAAAAGTCTTAATAAAGCAGCTCCACTCCCTAAAGCAGATACCCTCTACAGACCATTCCCCAAAGCAGATCCCCTCTTCAAAGCAGATGCCCTCCTCAGTACCCCTTCCCAAAGCCCACAATCATACTTTGGGACTGCCCGTTGCAGCTCATTCAGTTCATAAAGACAGAGACCCTGGGATGCAGTGTTTCAAATTAACCAATCAGTGACCATCTCTCAGCAGCATGTTACAGAATGTTGCTTAGATGTGGTCACTGATTGGTTAGTATGAGCAGAGTCTGTGCCTTCGTGAGCTGCAGAGGGAAGACCCAACCAGGTAATATTTGTTTGATTTCAGACAGTAAAATCAGAGCTTGGATTGGGAGCAAGGGGTTTCTGAGGGTTCTGGGGATGCCCACAGGGAAGATGACATTATGAGACTTCCCTGTCCCAATGTTAAGGAACTAGAAGTGGGGAGGAGGTTCCGCCACTGGATTGCTCTTCCTACCAAATCACCAAAGGGGGTGATGAGGACAGTCAGTGCAGATGTCACCAGGGAGAAAGCCAGTCACATGGAAGTCAGCCAATCACCATATAAGCAGAGCTCTGCCGGTTCTGAGCTACCACCTAGGAAACTGCCCTATAGAGCAAAGACTTTTCTCTGATTTGTTGATGCCAGGAGACATCAACAGACTGATACAGAACTTTAAGCTGCAGTACCAGCTCTAACATGTCAAACCCAAGGAGTGGGTCCAATTACAGGTGTGCTTGCTTAGTAGGTGAGCCAACCCAGCCTACTAGGCCATTCCCTGCCATCTTGCAAAGAACTATCATGAAGTCAAGCGGGTGCTTCTGACCCTATACAGGTGATCCCTAAACATTACAGAAAGAAATTCCAGAACCTGGCTCCCAGTACTCATATGGGGAACTGGTGTGGAAGCTCCGCCATACTTTTGATGGATGGTGGAAAGGGCCCCAGGTAAAGACCTTCGAGGAGGCTGCCAGGTTGTTGTGCTGGAGCAATTTTTACAGCTTTGCCCTTCAGTCATGAGGTTCTTGGTCCAAAACGTATGACCCGCTACTACAGAAGAGTCTGGACTTCTGGCAGACCAGTACAGAGAGACCCAGGGAGAAGTGACAGTACCTTCATTGGTCTCCACCCAGCTAAGCCACCAAGATCAGCTTTTTCCAGCCCAATAGCCTAGTCTGAATCATAGCTCCAACCACAGTCCTCCTTGACTTCACAGTGTGTAACACTACTGCCCTGTTAATCCCTATGAATGGACGAGCTTGGCAGGAATTGTGGTGCTTTGGGTGCCAACAGCTGTGGCATCTGAAGCGGGACTATCTTCTTGTCCACTCGGGAAATGCTGGGGGTTCCCCTGCTGAAAAGATCTGCTTTCTTAAGTCGGGCTTGATAAGGCTGTTGTGGCCAAACCTACCCAGCAGATGTTTCAGGTTCTTTTGATCTCTTCACCCAGACAGCTGATGTCTCTATAATTCCCTTACTCAGATGCAGTATATGATCACAGGCTCGGCATTATAGAAAACATTAGGAACTGCTTTTATTGCTGTGGAAACTTCATAACAGGTCCAGTGGGTGAATGCTTAAACTTGAACTGATAACGTTCTGGAACAGTCTGTGAGGCTTCTGTTTTTTTTTTATACATTTTAAATACAGTCATTAACAATCTTTCATATGCAAAGCATCATAACATCCAATCCAGTCAGACAGTGATAGCTCTTATCTTCTTTAAGGATCTTAATACACACACGTGTATATATATATATATATATATATATATATATATATATATATATATATCTTCTACTAGATATATTGTTCCATACACATTTTCACCTATTCAGAGACTGTGATATCTGCTCCCCTCACTTTATGAAGTCTGAAGCATAACTTCTTAACATCCATTTCAGTAGTATCTTTTCTAGGAATGCTGACATATATATCTTCAAGATATGTTATCTCCCTTTTCTTTAGGAGCATACACATTGTAATGATATAGGAATCACAAGGTTTTGGAGACCAGCAGCCTACGTCAGCAATAATCCAATTCAGCAAGTTGTAGGTGAAACAGGAACAAGCTTTATTGAAGGGAACAGGAACCACAATAATCTGGCAAGGTACATTGACAGGAAGTGCCTTATATAGGCCAAGGACCAGACACCTGACCAGGTACAGCTGAAGAGACTTAGGCACTGATACTATTGCTAGCAGAGTCAAGGTTATCAGATCTCAATGAAATTCACAAAGGCAGGCTGGCGCAGTGGTAGTGAAGAGGTTCAGCAGCCTGGGGACCAGGGTTCAAAACCCAGCAGAGTCAATTCCTCACACACATACTGCATATGTCTTCAAGATATGTTACCTCCCTTGTCTTTAGAAGCATACACATACTGCATATGTCTTCAAGATATGTTACCTCCCTTTTCTTTAGGAGCATACACATACTTTATATATCTCCATTCAGAGCAGACCCTTCCACACAGCAGGATACCAACTGACTGAATACATAACTGAATCTATCTGGCAGTTACTGACTGACATTACAACATTCTAAATTATTTAACTGTCCATTACATTTCCTTAGCAGGACACCAGGGCAATCGGAATGCCTGACGCTTGCCTTTTATTGAACCGAAATATCACAAGAGTTCACTAGTCTCTCTGCCTCATGTGATACTTGTCAGTTCCTTTGTGGCTGTGAACAAATGCCATTGGCTCCCTTGCATTGCATGCCCATTATAGAAATTCTCTTCTACAAAGTGGCTATAGATATAATTTTCCCCATTGCCAGGTCTAGTAAATTGTGAAATTTACTAGATACATCCTCACTTATGCCATTTGATAGGTTATAGCTCTTGGCCACATTACATCAGGAATGGGGGCTGATGCCTTGGTAGCCATTTTCACCCAGGTTGGGTTCCCAAGTGAAATTTGGTCAGATTTGGGTACCCAGGTTTGGCCGAGCTGACCCAGGATTGTGACAGAAATGTGGAGTGACCCAGATGAGGAAAATCCCCTATCATCACCAGACCAATGGTTTGTGTGAGAAGTTCAATGGCACCCTGAAAGCTATGATTAGAGTCTTTGTGGGCCAGGAGAAGGATTAGGGAAAGGTGCTTTCCCTACAAAGGGGTGCCTCACGTATCCACAGGGTTATCTGCCCTTTGAACTCTTGTATGGGTGGTGAGTGAGGAGGCCATTGGACCTGTAACAGAGTTTTGGGAGGAGGACTGACTAGCCCCAAGGCAAGCAGAAGTGCTGGTATGAGCCTTGTTGATCACCTACTACATGGGTGCCAGGAGTTCACCTATACCGTACCTAGATAACATTGCTATCTATAGGCATACTTGACAGGAACATGTGGAATATCTAGTCACGGTCAGAGCTCAGCCCCCCAACCCTGCACCACCTCCAGAGAATGAATGGCCACCCGATAAAAAGTCTGATAAAAATGGAGTGGTGTTGTTCAAACCCTGTTACAGCTTAGAGTGAAGATGGGCTATGTGTTGTGGTCAACTAGCGTTCCCAAATCTTCTAAAATAGTGACATTGAGTTTCCTAACATGTGTGAAAGCCAAACAAGACAAAGAGGCACTCGATATGAGACTGACCAACACCTGAAATACAATAGGCTTGTCCTATAGGCCGAGTAACCCACCCAGAGAGAGGCCTCTTTTATCTACTTGTGTCATTCACAGGGAGAAATATCCTGTAGTATATCAGTCTGGTCTCACTCAAAAGAGTGATCCAGCCCCGAAATACCAGGCAATTCACTTTCACTTTTAGCCCAGGAACCTACGAGGTACAAAATACACTATAACAAAGGACGGCAAATGCTCGCGAACTGCATAGCACATAGACAAACGACGCTATTTTACAATCCTAACTTGCCACATAAGTGAAGTTTCCAAAATGAATTTAAAGCTATTTATTTAACAAATATAGTTCAAGACACTTTTTATCCTGTGTTCAGGGTCGGTCTCCTATTTCCTGTGGTAGCAAACGGGTCAGTGGAAGTCACTTTAAAGATATCTCTCATTATATTAAAGTAATGTTTTTTAATTTTTCTCGGAGTGTTTGAATATTACATTATTTTATTAGGTTCCAAATAAAATTTATATTTTAATCTTGAACAGAGTCTTTTATGGTATGACGGGATTGTGACATCTGCATGATCTGATACCTATTGATGAAGTTTCCAAAATACTTAATAATTCAAATAATTTTTAGAAAATGTGATTTAGGAGCCAGTCCACGTCTCATGATCATAAGCCTGGGTGTAGTTTAGTGTACCGAGGTTGCTTCCTGTAAGACGAGTCATGCAGCATAGTGGGGATATCCAAGTGTCCTTTGGGAAACCTAGGTTGTATATTAAATGTATAACAATCTGTTTGATTTGACAGAAGCTGACGCGTTCCTGTAGTGAAAAGTTATATTTATCAGGGAAAGTTTCATATAATTTTTTTTAAATTGTCCCCAGTTACAGTGGGTCTGAAATGTCTCTCTCCACCACAACCTTAGAGACAGATAAGACTCTAATTTATAAGTGTGTAGCAACTGATAATAAAAAAAGAAATATTTATAGAAAAATAACTTTATTGAGAAAAAATCTAAATTAAAATAAAAGGTGAAAAAGAGAAATACTGTGATGTATATCTTAAAAAGGCCGGCTATAGTGAATAAGGGGGTTAAGCAATAATGAGCTCTGAGTAGTCACCATTGAGCTCTATTAGGGACGATGTAGTAGGGATTAGAGCCGCCACCTGTCTAGTTTAAAGGACAGATGACCGCTTACAGTTGCTGTTGTTACTGTACAAAAAAGGAAAAGGAGGGAAGGTCTCTCTGTAATTTTTAAACAGAAGCTTGATCTGATCACTCTAAGGTCTAGCCTCTTTGCAATATAATAATAGTTAGCAAAGACAGATCCTCCTCAGTATTGTGATACACAGCACAAAGCTGCTATCTGAAAGAGGTACTAGATCCCCATAGTTACACTTATAAACCTATTGGGATTATTGACAAAAGTGAACTACCTTAATAATCTTATAAGGTGAGTAACATTCTAATAAATGATATTGTCATACCCTAAAGTTGTAAAAATATATACTGTCCTACGTCGATTGTGTTGGTAATATACTCCACAATGGGAGAGCTTACCCCCGCCGCCTGGTGTAATTAAAATGTTCCCGACGCGCGTTTCCCCGCTATTGTCGTTCTGGATTCATCAGGGGACACTTCTGAGTTAAACCGCGGACTTTTTAAAGAGTCCTGCGATTTCGCGGGACGCGATGACGTCACTGCGTCTACGCTGGCGCCGCGACGCGATCGCGGGCTGCGTCATCACGTTTCTCGCGAGATTGTATATTCCTAATCGCGAACTCACGTTAATCGCGAGATTTTGAGTTAGAGGTTGCTTGAGCCACTCGTAAAAGTGGATATTATGTTCGCTGTATGTAAGGCAATGGCTCTTTTATTGAAAAACGAAAAATTGAACTAAATTGTCATCATGTCTCACTGGTAATGGGTGAAATATAGCAGTGAAGATAATATTATATTGTGATGTATCTAGCACAATCCAGTGCTCTAAGTTTAATCAGAAAAATAATTATAGGATGTAATGATAGGTATAGTTTTATTATATAAGGCCTAATCTAGAGAGCTGGCCAATAGGGGGGCATAATGCACCTAAAACATATATAAACTCACAGACCCCAATCAAACGGTCCAACAGCTACATGCAAGTAAAAGTAGGTCATAGAGAATACTAGACAGTTAGAAATAATTCAAACTGGAATAGAAGGAAGGTGAAGAACATCCCTTATCTGATATAAATAAAATGAATTTAACCTTAAAGCTGGGTTGATGAGAGCTATGTGAGTCTAGCTATCTATAGGAAAAAGACAGAATTAGCAGAGAGAAAGGAAAACGGCAAGACCCCAGTCAATGGGCCTAAAACTATGTTAAAGGGCAATTTCAATATCTAAAGAGTTAAATAGGTAAGAGACTGTGATCTATAGTTGATGTGGGTAGAACACTTATGGACTATTAAGTAGAAGGAAGGACCGAGCTGAGTTGGAGGGGAGCCACGGTATTGCTGGATATATGGCGTAAAGAGAGAACTAAATAAATAGGGAGAAGGTGAAACCTTCATTTAGACCGTGCGGAGTTAAGGTTTTAAGGTGGAAAATCCACCAGGCTTCTCGTTGAAGTAACTTATTTTCCATGTTGCCTCTCCTTGGAGTTGTTTTCACCTTTTCAATACCCATAAACTGTAGACACATTACATTTCCGTCATGTATATAATTAACCTGTCTAGCAACTGCCACATCATTTTTGTTGATTATAGTGTTTACATGTTCCAATACTCGTCGTCGGAGTTGACGTGTTGTTTTTCCTATATACTGCAGGCCACATCTACAGTGAATGAGGTAGATCACTGCTGTAGTTCTACAATTAATGTAGTCTCGTACTCTATATTTCTTCTGATTAGAGGAACTTGTGAACTCTGCTGTGGTACGGATGTGACGACAAGCCTTACAATTACCACAAGGTTTAGAGCCAGCTGCTCGTACATTTAGCCAATCACTCCCTGTGCTCTTAGGTGCTTCGTAGTGGCTATGCACTAGCTTGTCCTTTAGACTCGGTGCTCGGCGATAAGTAATTGCCGCTGTATTAGTCAGTCTGGTTTGTAGTTCATTATCAGCCAATAGGATATGCCAATGTTGTTGTAATATCGATCGAATGTTCTCTCCAAATTTATTATATGTACCTATGATTCTTATAGGTTGAGATTCTGGTGTCTTCGTCGTAGTGGAGTTGTACAGTAAGTCTGCCTGCGAGCTTTCTTTTGCTCTTGCATATGCCTTTTTCAGGATGTTATGAGAGTAACCCCTTGATTTAAAGCGGTCATAAAGGTCTTTCGCTTGCTTTTCAAAGTCCATTTCAGTGGTACAATTTCGGCGTATGCGAAGATATTGACCATATGGAATACTACGAATAAGATGACTGGGGTGGTGGCTGGATGCCAAGAGTAGACTATTCGTAGCGGTATCCTTGCGATATGTTGATGTTACAATAAGATTCTTGTCTGTTTTGGAAATAAGAAGGTCCAAAAACTCTATTTGGTTCGAATTGATGGTGTGTGTAAGTTTAAGACCAATGGAGTTTATATTGAGAATAGTGATAAAGTCCAAAAGGCTAGATTTATTTCCATTCCAGGTTAGAAATACATCATCAATATATCTGATCCAGAGACCCACCTGATCCGTATAGTTGGACAGTTCTTCTCCAAAAACTATGGTTTCTTCCCATGTGCCAAGGTGAAGATTGGCATATGAGGGTGCACATGGGGTACCCATTGCTGTCCCTTTTATTTGTTTATAGAAAATATTGTCATATGTAAAGTAGTTTTTAGTTAGAACAAATTCCAGTAGCTTTATGACAAACTCACTATGTTTGTAATGTTGTACACCGCGGGTCTTCAGGTATTTCTTTACCGCTTGTACCCCTACTTCATGTGGAATTGAGGTGTACAGTCCTTCCACGTCGAGACAGACTAGTAATGTTTCATCATCCAATCGGAGATTGTAGAGCCTTTGTAAAACACTCTTAGTGTCTTGAGCATATGATGCCAGTGTTGCCACAAATGGTCTCAGGATCTGATCGATATAAGTACTCGCATGTTCTGACAGGCTATTCTTTCCGGAGACTATTGGGCGTCCTGGAGGTGTTTTCAGGTTTTTGTGTACCTTCGGCAATGAATAGAAGGTTGGAATAGTAGGATGTTTGTTCAGAAAGAAATTAAACTCTTGTCTTGAGATAATATTGTTCCATAGGCCCTCCGACAATATTGCTCCGAGTTCCTTTTTATATTCTCCCGTAGGGTCTCTTGACAGGCGTTGGTAAGTGCTTTTGTCACTTCGTAAGTTTTCTCGGTGATAATCATTTTCCCGGAGGATCACTGTATTACCTCCTTTATCTGATGGTTTAACTACTATTTGTTTTTTTTTTTGTAGTTTGGACAGTGATTTAAACAATATAACAAAATAGAATCATTAGTAACCCAGTGATGGAGTCCAATACGCTCAGTGTCTCTCCACCATAAACCTTTCACTTAAAACCAATGAGAATTGAGGGTCGGGGAAAACTGAAGTCAGAAGGGAAATATCTGAAGCTAGATGATGGTGTTGGATAGGCCAAGGCCAATCGCATAGCGTAAGTTTAGTTAGTGAACAGAAAAGAAAATGGCCTAGGAAGCCATATATTAGTATCCCATGTATTGTATAGGCAAACACGAGGGGATTTTCCAATAATATCCAAAGTGGCTTGTAATTTAAATAATGCTGATTCGATTGCTTTAAAATAAAGCTAAAATTAGGATATGACAACCCTACCTGACCTAATGCCAAAAGATGATGGACCTTAGGTGACTTATTCAGCCAAATAAATTTGAAAATGTGTCTGGAGCTTACCCAGGTCTTTAAATGTAATGGTCCCGGTAGTGTGAGAAAAGGATATTGCAAATAAAAGAGTATAAGGAGTATGTTTATTTTCATTTCAGGCAGCCTGTCCAGGAGATGTGGGGCCACCACCAGTTCTGTAGGTTGGAGAGTAGTTCCCTGTATATGGGGAGGTCATTGGCCTATAGGTTACCAAATGGAAAGTAATATTGACTCCTGAGAATCTTGCGGAAGATTTAAGCCGTGGGAAATTAAAGTTCATAACATTGTCTCTAAAGAATAAGACACACTCAGTGTTTACAAACAAGTCTTAAGAGAATTTGAGCCATTCTATTGTCCATTATTTTGGGCTTTTAATGTCTCCATTGAGAAGTTAAATTGGTCTATAATTCTGTGATCCTTAGGGGTCTTTTCATGAAAAAAACAAACAACAAATTGGCTGTAACGGAGTTGGAACACAAATCCAATACCTCCGCTGATATACGGTAAAATATCCAAGAAGCACTACAGTCTCACCATTCCCAACCTCCCATATTGGACGACACTCAATAGGGAGTTTAAGACTACTGACTTTATTTTGTTATATGCAGAAATATATATACACATCTCTTTGGCCACAGGTAATACACATGCCCATATTTGGCCACACAATACACATAGAGGGACAATAGGTGGGTCACACCTCACTGAGGCTACCTGGCAACTTTGATACAATCAGACAATGATTAGATCATCCTTCTTTGTTCTTATGTCTGAGAATGAAAACACTTTATACAATAGACTTCCTTATCTTATGAGGAGTCTCTGTTATCGGATTATCTATTATGCCAAGGTCTGCAATAGTCTGGGCTAATATTCTGCAGAGCATAAACCAACATACATACAGTATAATAGTAGGATCATATTTTAACCAATAATTAAATAACCATAAAACAGGGTAAAACAGTGATGGTTCCGTTACATTGGCCTTATCCATTTTCAGGGAGAATTGAGTGCTCATCTAATATACAATTATAAAATGTATTCAGGTGTGGGACAAGGAAATTGCATTTTTTATTATAAAAGTTAAGGCCACCGAGGTTAGGCCACCTGGGCCCAAAGATTTGCCTAATTTCAGGTCATGAATTGTAGTCTTGACTTCCTCTGGTGTTCGGAGGTCATTCTCAGATAGAGTGGGTATATGTGCACAGAAGCTTCTTCTGTATTCAAAGTATTTACCCATTTCAGGAGGTTGGTCAGTAGAAATTAAAATGGCATCTTCTGATGTGTAACAGAACATCTGAAATGTAATGCTTAGTAAACCCCCTGTATTAAATATTTGACCACTGGGACCCTTTATATCAAAACCCCTGAGCTATTTTGGGACATGTTTGGTGATGTTTGCAATTTCAGAAAAATAAGTTGTCATCTTTCACCACTCAGACAAATGAATATCAGATGTGGGGGAGACGTATGATGGGGTGATAATTTAATATCACTTAAGATGGATATCTGAAGATCTCGCTGCTGACAATTTGGACATGAGTGGTTTATTTGTGATGTTCCTGAAGGCTCTCTCTGTGTTACAGTGTAATGGATAACAAACAGCTCTTCTGCTTTTATTTCGAGCTTTATAATTAATTATTTCCATGGGAACTTTCTAGTGAAAAATACATTGACCTAAATATCCTAAAATTTGAATACCCAGTGTTGTCTGGTAGTGGAGCCAGTGAATGGGCCCACCTCCCAAGTGCCAGCTCACTCAGTGCCACCTTCTCCCCCATGCAACGCCTGCAAAAGGCCCCTTAAAAAAAGCAGCTTTCTTCCCTCGAGAACCCCCTCCCATAGCCACTGGCCCCTCTTAATTGTATTATCCCCTAATACTCCTTCCCAATGCAACGCTCTTCCCAAAGCAGATCCCCTCCCCAAGTCCCCTCCTGTGAACAAATGCCCTCCCTAAAGTAGCTCACCTTTCTTAAGACCACTTTCCAAAGCATATCCCCTTCTCAAGACCCCTTCTCAAAGCAGATTCATTCTCCAATGTAGCTCCCGTCCCTAAGACCCATCCCCACAGCAAACAGCCTCCCTAAAGTAGCTCACATTTCTTAAGACCCCTTTCTAAAGCATATCCCCTTCTCAAGACCCCTTCTCAAAGCAGATTCATTCTCCAATGTACCTTCCCTCCCTAAGACCCATTCCCACAGCAAACAGCCTCCCTAAAGCAGCTCACCTTTCTTAAGATCCCTTTCTGAAGAAGATCCCCTCCCACATGCATGTCCCCTCCTCAAGACTCCTTCCCAAAACAGATCCACTCCCAAAGTGGATGTGTGAAGGTGAGAGGGGGATCAGATGTATGCAGGTGAGAGAGGAGACCAGACTGTGTGCAGGTGAGAGAGGAGATCAGATGTGTGCAGGTGAGAGGTGATCAGATGTGTGCAGGTGAGAGGTGAAAGATGTGTGCAGGTGAAAGGCAATCAGATGTGTGCAGGTGAGAGGAGATCAGATGTGTGCAGGTGAGAGGAGATCAGACTGTGTGCAGGTGAGAGGAGATCAGATGTGTGCAGGTGAGAGGAGATCAGACTGTGTGCAGGTGAGAGGAGATCAGATGTGTGCAGGTGAGAGGTGACAGATGTGTGCAGGTGAGAGGTGATCAGATGTGTGCAGGTGAAAGGCAATCAGATGTGTGCAGGTGAGAGGAGATCAGATGTGTGCAGGTGAGAGGAGATCAGACTGTGTGCAGGTGAGAGAGGAGATCAGATGTGTGCAGGTGAGAGGTGATCAGATGTGTGCAGGTGAGAGGTGACAGATGTGTGCAGATGAGAGGTGATCAGATGTGTGCAGGTGAAAGGCAATCAGATGTGTGCAGGTGAGAGAGGAGATCAGATGTGTGCAGGTGAGAGGAGATCAGACTGTGTGCAGGTGAGAGAGGAGATCAGATGTGTGCAGGTGAGAGTTGATCAGATGTGTGCAGGTGAGAGAGGAGATCAGATGTGTGCAGGTGAGAGTTGATCAGATGTGTGCAGGTGAGAGGTGACAGATTTGTGCAGGTGAGAGGGGAGATCAGACGTGTGCAGGTGAGAGAGGAGATCAGATGTGTGCAGGTGAGAGAGGAGATCAGACGTGTGCAGGTGAGAGAGGAGATCAGATGTGTGCAGGTGAGAGAGAAGATCAGATGTGTGCAGGTGAGAGAGGAGATCAGACTGTGTGCAGGTGAGAGAGGAGATCAGATGTGTGCAGGTGAGAGGTGATCATATGTGTGTAGGTGAGAGAGGTGATCAGTTGTGTGCAGGTGAGAGGTGGCCGATGTGTGCAGGTGAGAGGAGATCAGATGTGTGCAGGTGAGAGGGGAGATCAGATGTGTGGAGGTTAAAGGAGATCAGATGTGTGCAGGTGAGAGGAGATCAGACTGTGTGCAGGTGAGAGAGAAGATCAGATGTGTGTGTGCAGGTGAGAGAGGAGATCAGATGTGTGCAGGTGAGAGGTGATCAGATGTGTGCAGGTGAGAGAGGAGATCAGACGTGTGCAGGTGAGAGAGGAGATCAGATGTGTGCAGGTGAGAGAGGAGATCAGACGTGTGCAGGTGAGAGAGGTGATCAGATGTGTGCAGGTGAGAGGTGACAGATGTGTGCAGGTGAGAGGTGACAGATGTGTGCAGGTGAGAGGTGACAGATGTGTGCAGGTGAGAGGAGATCAGATGTGTGCAGGTGAGAGAGGAGATAAGATGTGTGCAGGTGAGAGGGGAGATCAGATGTGTGCAGGTAAGAGAGGAGATAAGATGTGTGCAGGTGAGAGGGGAGATCAGATGTGTGCAGGTAAGAGAGGAGATAAGATGTGTGCAGGTGAGAGGGGAGATCAGACGTATGCAGGTGAGAGAGGAGATAAGATGTGTGCAGTTGAGAGAGTAGATCACACACATGCTGGTTAGAGGAGATATGATTGTATACAGGTGAGAGGGGATATCAGATGTGTGCAGGTGAGAGAGGAGATCAGACGTGTGCAGGTGAGAGGTGATCAGATGTGTGCAGGTGAGAGGTGACAGATGTGTGCAGGTGAGAGGTGATCAGACGTGTGCAGGTGAGAGAGGAGATCAGACGTATGCAGGTGAGAGAGGAGATCAGATGTGTGCAGGTGAGAGAGGAGATCAGACGTGTGCAGGTGAGAATGGAGATCAGACGTGTGTAGGTGAGAGGGGAGATCAGATGTGTGCAGGTGAGAGAGGAGATCAGATGTGTGCAGGTGAGAGGGGAGATAAGACGTGTGTAGGTGAGAGGGGAGATCAGATGTGTGTAGGTGAGAGAGGAGATCAGACGTGTGCAGGTGAGAGAGGAGATCAGATGTGTGCAGTGAGAATGGAGATCAGACGTGTGTAGGTGAGAGGGGAGATCAGACGTGTGTAGGTGAGAGGGGAGATCAGATGTGTGTAGGTGAGAGAGGAGATCAGACGTGTGCAGGTGAGAGAGGAGATCAGATTGTGTGTAGGTGAGAGAGGAGATCAGATGTGTGCAGGTGAGAGAGGAGATCAGATGTGTGGAGGTGAGAGAGGAGATCAGATGTGTGCAGGTGAGAGGGGAGATCAGACGTGTGCAGGTGAGAGAGGAGATCAGACGTGTGGAGGTGAGAGAGGAGATCAGACGTGTGCAGGTGAGAGGGGAGATCAGACGTGTGCAGGTGAGAGGGGAGATCAGACGTGTGCAGTTGAGAGAGGAGATCAGACGTGTGCAGGTGAGAGAGGAGATCAGACGTGTGTAGGTAAGAGGGGAGATCAGACGTGTGCAGGTGAGAGAGGAGATCAGACGTGTGCAGGTAAGAGGGGAGATCAGACGTGTGCAGGTGAGAGAGGAGATCAGACGTGTGCAGGTGAGAGAGGAGATCAGACGTGTGTAGGTGTGAGGGGAGATCAGATGTGTGCAGGTGAGAGAGGAGATCAGACGTGTGCAGGTGAGAGAGGAGATCAGACGTGTGTAGGTGTGAAGGGAGTTCAGATTGTGTGCAGGTGAGAGAGGAGATCAGATTGTGTGCAGGTGAGAGGGGAGATCAGACGTGTGCAGGTGAGAGAGGAGATCAGATGTGTGCAGGTGAGAGAGGAGATCAGACGTGTGCAGGTGAGAGAGGAGATCAGATGTGTGCAGGTGAGAGAGGAGATCAGACGTGTGCAGGTGAGAGAGGAGATCAGACGTGTGCAGGTGAGAGAGGAGATCAGATTGTGTGCAGGTGAGAGGGGAGATCAGACGTGTGCAGGTGAGAGAGGAGATCAGACGTGTGTAGGTGAGAGAGGAGATCAGATGTGTGCAGGTGAGAGAGGAGATCAGATGTGTGCAGGTGAGAGAGAAGATCAGATTGTGTGCAGGTGAGAGGGGAGATCAGACGTGTGCAGGTGAGAGAGGAGATCAGATGTGTGTAGGTGAGAGAGGAGATCAGATGTGTGCAGGTGAGAGGAGATCAGATGTGTGCAGGTGAGAGAGGAGATCAGACGTGTGCAGGTGAGAGAGGAGATCAGACGTGTGCAGGTGAGAGGAGATCAGATGTGTGCAGGTGAGAGAGGTGATCAGATGTGTGCAGGTGAGAGAGGAGATCAGATGTGTGCAGGTGAGAGGGGAGATCAGACGTGTGCAGGTGAGAGAGGAGATCAGATGTGTGCAGGTGAGAGAGGAGATCAGATGTGTGCAGGTGAGAGAGGTGATCAGATGTGTGCAGGTGAGAGAGGAGATCAGACATGTGCAGGTGAGAGGGGAGATCAGACGTGTGCAGGTGAGAGAGGAGATCAGACGTGTGCAGGTGAGAGGGGAGATCAGATGTGTGCAGGTGAGAGGGGAGATCAGATGTGTGCAGGTGAGAGAGGAGATCAGATGTGTGCCGGTGAGAGGAGATCAGATGTGTGCAGGTGAGAGAGGAGATCAGATGTGTGCATGTGAGAGAGGAGATCAGATGTGTGCAGGTGAGAGAGGAGATCAGATTGTGTGCAGGTAAGAGGGGAGATCAGACGTGTGCAGGTGAGAGAGGAGATCAGATGTGTGCAGTTGAGAGGAGATCAGACTGTGTGCAGGTGAGAGGAGATCAGATGTGTGCAGGTGAAAGGAGTTCAGATTGTGTGCAGGTGAGAGGGGAGATCAGACGTATGCAGGTGAGAGAGGAGATCAGATGTGTGCAGTTGAGAGGAGATCAGACTGTGTGCAGGTGAGAGGAGTTCAGATTGTGTGCAGGTGAAAGGAGTTCAGACTGTGTGCAGGTGAGAGGAGATCAGATGTGTGCAGGTGAGAGAGGAGATCAGATGTGTGCAGGTGAGAGAGGAGATCAGATGTGTGCAGGTGAGAGAGGAGATCAGACGTGTGGAGGTGAGAGAGGAGATCAGATGTGTGCAGGTGAGAGAGGAGATCAGACGTATGGAGGTGAGAGAGGAGATCAGATGTGTGCAGGTGAGAGAGGAGATCAGACGTGTGTAGGTGAGAGAGGAGGTCAGACGTGTGCAGGTGAGAGAGGAGATCAGACGTGTGCAGGTGAGAGAGGAGATCAGACACTTGCTGTTCAGAGGAGATCAGATGTGTGTAGGTGAGAGGGGAGATCAGATGTGTGCAGGTGAGAGGGGAGATCAGACGTGTGGAGGTGAGAGAGGAGATCAGACGTGTGCAGGTGAGAGAGGAGATCAGACGTGTGGAGGTGAGAGAGGAGATCAGATGTGTGCAGGTGAGAGAGGGGATCAGACGTGTGTAGGTGTGAGGGGAGATCAGATTGTGTGCAGGTGAGAGGGGAGATCAGACGTGTGCAGGTAAGAGGGGAGATCAGACGTGTGCAGGTAAGAGGGGAGATCAGACGTGTGCAGGTGAGAGAGGAGATCAGACGTGTGTTGGTGTGAGAGGAGTTCAGATTGTGTGCAGGTGAGAGGGGAGATCAGACGTGTGCAGGTAAGAGGGGAGATCAGACGTGTGCAGGTAAGAGGGGAGATCAGACGTGTGCAGGTGAGAGAGGAGATCAGACGTGTGTAGGTGAGAGAGGAGATCAGACGTGTGTAGGTGTGAGGGGAGATCAGATGTGTGCAGGTGAGAGAGGAGATCCGACGTATGCAGGTGAGAGAGGAGATCAGACGTGTGTAGGTGTGAGGGGAGATCAGATGTGTGTGTGCAGGTGAGAGAGGAGATGTGTGTGTGCAGGTGAGAGAGGAGATCAGACGTGTGCAGGTGAGAGGTGATCAGATGTGTTTAGGTGAGAGAGGAGATCAGACGTGTGCAGGTGAGAGGTGACAGATGTGTGCAGGTGAGAGGTGACAGATGTGTGCAGGTGAGAGGAGATCAGATGTGTGCAGGTGAGAGAGGAGATCAGATGTGTGCAGGTGAGAGGTGATCAGATGTGTGCAGGTGAGAGGTGATCAGATGTGTGCAGGTGAGAGAGGTGATCAGATGTGTGCAGGTGAGAGGTGACAGATGTGTGCAGGTGAGAGGTGACAGATGTGTGCAGGTGAGAGGAGATCAGATGTGTGCAGGTGAGAGAGGAGATCAAAAGTGTGCAGGTGAGAGAGGAGATCAGATGTGTGCAGGTGAGAGGTGATCAGATGTGTGCAGGTGAGAGGTGATCAGATGTGTGCAGGTGAGAGAGGTGATCAGATGTGTGCAGGTGAGAGGTGACAGATGTGTGCAGGTGAGAGGTGACAGATGTGTGCAGGTGAGAGGAGATAAGATGTGTGCAGGTGAGAGGGGAGATCAAAAGTGTGCCGGGGAGAGAGGAGATAAGATGTGTGCAGGTGAGAGGGGAGATCAGATGTGTGCAGGTGAGAGAGGAGATCAGACGTATGCAGGTGAGAGAGGAGATAAGATGTGTGCAGGTAAGAGAGGAGATAAGATGTGTGCAGGTGAGAGAGGAGATAAGATGTGTGCAGTTGAGAGAGGAGATCAGACGTATGCAGGTGAGAGAGGAGATAAGATGTGTGCAGGTGAGAGAGGAGATAAGATGTGTGCAGTTGAGAGAGTAGATCAGACGTGTGCAGGTGAGAGAGGAGATCAGACGTGTGGAGGTGAGAGAGGAGATCAGATGTGTGCAGGTGAGAGGGGAGATCAGACGTGTGCAGGTGAGAGGGGAGATCAGACGTGTGCAGGTGAGAGAGGAGATCAGACGTGTGCAGGTGAGAGAGGAGATCAGACGTGTGTAGGTAAGAGGGGAGATCAGACGTGTGCAGGTGAGAGAGGAGATCAGACGTGTGCAGGTAAGAGGGGAGATCAGACGTGTGCAGGTGAGAGAGGAGATCAGACGTGTGCAGGTGAGAGAGGAGATCAGACGTGTGTAGGTGTGAGGGGAGATCAGATGTGTGCAGGTGAGAGAGGAGATCAGACGTGTGCAGGTGAGAGAGGAGATCAGACGTGTGTAGGTGTGAGGGGAGTTCAGATTGTGTGCAGGTGAGAGGGGAGATCAGACGTGTGCAGGTAAGAGGGGAGATCAGACGTGTGTAGGTGAGAGAGGAGATCAGACGTGTGCAGGTGAGAGAGGAGATCAGACGTGTGTAGGTGAGAGAGGAGATCAGACGTGTGCAGGTAAGAGGGGAGATCAGACGTGTGCAGGTGAGAGAGGAGATCAGATGTGTGCAGGTGAGAGAGGAGATCAGACGTGTGCAGGTGAATGAGGAGATCAGACGTGTGCAGGTGAGAGATGACTCGTGCCCTGGTCCAGATGGAGATACATACTGACTTATGCGTTATCTGGAAGTTATTACACCAGTGAATATAAAACAACTCCCTGTCAGTGGAGAGTCTGAGAAGCATTACAACATGACATAGAGGCCATAAACGCCAGAGGGGAGGAATTAACTTGATGGATGGTGCCAGTAACATCAGACCTTTAGATGAGCATGACAACATTACACTTCAGAATAAGATAAAAAAGGGTGAGCGACTACGTTGTGTAACACGGACATTTATCTCTATGTAATATATACTGGAGAAAATGGGAAATTCATAGGAACGGATCAACAAATTTCAAGTTTGCTTTCACGGTGCGTCCTTAGGACATGTAGTATGGAAAACAGTAGAAAGTATTCATTGTAAGAAAAACCTTGTAAAAAACAAAAAACACATATTTAATAGCAGTGAATGCCCAAAAGGCCCATCTAGTCCGCCGTCTTTATCTACTCTGTTTGATTACTTGGCTCATGAAGGAAATCTTACAAGTAAAAGTTCCATGTAAGGTGTAATGTCGCTATTACATGTAGTGATGTTGCGAACATAAAATTTTCGGTTTGCGTACCGCGAACGCGATCCGCCGCAAATGTTCGCGAACTGGCGAACCCGGCGAACCGCCATAGACTTCAATGGGCAGGCGGATTTTAAAACCCACAGGGACTCTTTCTGGCCACAATAGTGAGGAAAAAGTTGTTTTAAGGGGACTAATACCTGGACTGTGACATGCCGGAGAGGGATCCATGTCAAAACTCCCACGGAAAATTACATAGTTGATGCAGAGTCTGGTTTTAATCCATAAATTGCATAAATAACCTAACATCCCCCTCCATCATCATCCTCCCCTGTATCTCTTTACCCCCTCCCTCATCATCCTCCCCTGTGTCTCTTCCCCCCTCCCTCATCATCCTCCCCTGTGTCTCTTCCCCCTTCCCTCCTCATCCTTCCCCCTCCCTTGATGATAAGGGGGGGAAGAGACACAGGGATAAGTGTGAGGGGTGTTAGGGTAAGGGGTTTTAGGGATAAGGGTGAGGGGGTTAGATGTTAGGGTGAGGGGTGTTAGGGCTAAGTGTGAGGGGTGTTAGGGTGAGGGGTGTTAGGGATAAGTGTAAGGGGTGTTAGGGTGAGGCATGTTAGGAATAAGTGTGAGGGGTGTTAGGTCTTAGGGATAAGTGTGAGAATGTTAGGGTTAGGTGTTAGGGTAAGGGCTGTTAGGGATAAGTTTAAGGGGGTATTAAGGTTAGGTGTTAGGGTGAGGGGTGTTAGGGATAAGTGTGGGGGGTGTTAGGTCTTAGGGATAAGTGTGAGAATGTTAGGGTTAGGTGTTAGGTTGATGGGTGTTATGGATAAGTGTGAGGGGTGTTAGGGTTAAGGTAAGGGGTGTTAGGGATAAGTGTGATCGGTGTTAGGGTAAGGGATGTTAGGGTTAGGTGTTAGGGTAAGGGCTGTTAAGGATAAGTGTAAGGGGGTATTAGGGTTAGGTGTTAGGGTGAGGCATGTTAGGAATAAGTGTGAGTGGTGTTAGGTCTTAGGGATAAGTGTGAGAATGTTAGGGTTACGTGTTAGGTTGATGGGTGTTATGGATAAGTGTGAGGGGTGTTAGGGTTAGGGTAAGGGGTGTTAGGGATAAGTGTGATGAATGTTAGGGTAAGGGATGTTAGGGTTAGGTGTTAGGGTAAGGGCTGTTAGGGATAAGTTTAAGGGACTATTAGGGTTAGGTGTTAGGGTGAGCGGTATTAGGGATAAGTGTGAGGGGTGTTAGTGTAAGGGGTGTTAGGGATAAGTGTGAGGGGTGTTAGGGTTATGGTGAGGGGTGTTAGGGATAAGTGTGAGGGGTGTTAGGGTTAGGTGTTAGGGTGAGGGGTGTTAGGGATAAGTGTAAGGGGTGTTAGGGTTAGGTGTTAGGGTGAGGGATGTTAGGGTTAGGTGTTAGGGATAAGTGTGAGGGGTGTTAGGGTTAGGGTAAGTGGTGTTAGGAATAAGTGTGAGGGGGGTTAGGGTGAGGGGTATTAGGGATAAGTGTGAAGGGTGTTAGGGTTAGGTGTTAGGGTGAGGGGTGTTAGGGATAAGTGTAAGGGGTGTTAGGGTTAGGTGTTAGGGTGAGGGATGTTAGGGTTAGGTGTTATGGATAAGTGTGAGGGGTGTTAGGGTTGGGTGCTAAGGTGAGGGGAGGATGATGATAAGGGGGGGAAGAGACACAGGGGTGTCCTTGCAGCAGAGATCAAAAGAGTCCTTCAGGACTGTATTGCACACTGTGTACAGTAGCCTAGCTATGGTTTTCCCTATTGATGCAGTATCACCTACACTCAGCCTCCTCTCAGTAAGACTGCAAGTTAGTTATGATTCCAAAATGGCTGCTGTCCATGAGGTAGAAGGGTGTGGAAGGCAGGGTATGATGCTGATTGGCTGGAATGTGTCTGCTTACTGTGAGTTGCAGGGTCAAAGTTTGCTCAATGATAAAGTATAGGGGGCGGGTCGAATATCGCATATGTTCGCAGTTCGCCGCGAACGCGAACATGCTATGTTCGACGGGAACAGTCCGCCGGCGAACTATTCGCGACATCTCTAATTACATGTAGTCCGTCACAAACCACACGGTGTTACGCGTCACAAGAGTATACTTGCTTCCTGTCCTACATGTATTTTTATGTGCGATTACATGGCCACCATAAATGATCTAGACTAATGCTATGTGTGCTCGTGAAGCTCCGTGTGAGCTCATTTTTGACCCTAAATCTAACAAATAAATTATCCATAGCACCAATTGGAATTCATAAATTTCCATCCCTGCATTCTGATTGGTTAAAAGCTTAACAAATCAGAAAAGGGTTGGTAGCCTTCTATGATTGGTTACTGGTTATTCAGGGTTTAACATTCAACTTTGTTTTTGTTTAGTCGTGTCTGACTCTCAGTGACCCTATGGTCTGCAGCACGCCAGGCACATCTATGTGTCTGGTTATGCTTAACCATAAAGTTTTCTTGGCAAAGATACTGGAGTGTGCTGCCAATTCTTTCTCCAGTGGACTGTGATTTGTCTGACCTCTCTCTGCTATGACCTGCCCATCTTGGGTGACCCTACATAGCATAGCTGACAGATTCACTGAGGTACACAAGCCCCTTCACCCGACAAGGTAGAGATCCAGAAGGGGATCATGCATCTGATTTTAGTTGACACATATTTCAGCCAATCAGAAACCGAGAAGAAAACCTAAAAATCAGGTCCAAAAGCATGACGGCTGGACAGAGGAGCGCAGATCTTGAATAAACCAAGAAGAGGGTATAATAATAGTCTAATAGTCTTGCACAATTCAGCTTCAATATAAAGCCACATTGTTTGGATTTTTCTGCCTTTAAAAACAAACAAAACTCAAAGCTCATCTTTGGAAAGAGATAAACGATTATGATGAAGAATCCACGAGTTTACATTGATTTCTTCTATTATTTATGTGTGTACCTGGGGTCTTGTCATTGCTGGTCCCTTCAGGTTATAATGTGGGTTTCTTCTCCTCTGCTCCTGTCTTTCTGTCTATGACCTGAACTAATTCGGATACAAATGGAGATATTGGTTTCCAGTCTTCTTCCTAATCGCTGTACATGGCAGGGGGTGGGGGACGTGCTCAGCTCCTTTAAAAATAGAGCCATTAAAGGGATATTAAAGGCTCAACAAACACATCTAACACCCATGTGTGTGTGTTTGCATCGCTAATTATCAAAGGTATCATGCCATCTGTCAGCAGCATGTAAAATATGGAGGATTCCTGGAAACAAACAAAACAGCTGTCTGACAAGTACACACTAAATACTTGTTACTTCCTTCTTAGGACAATTTTTACTTGGCTTCCAATGGTGGCTTCTTGGCCAACTACAGGATATATCTCAGGATGTATTTTCCCATCAACCCTTGTTATTGACTCAGCACAGGCCACAGTCATAGGGGAAGAGGTAGAGGGTCCTTGTAGTGCCCGGTATTGCGTTTATTTAGTGTTGCACAGTCTATTGGGGGGACTTAGATTTTCTTGGTTCTTTGTAAGTTTGCGTGTTTTCAATCTTGTGTCGGTACCTTGAAAACAAGCTCTATGTACATTTGATTTTAAGCTCAAAAACAGGGCCCTCCATTCTTTGCGAGGTGTTAATTTTGTTTTTGCCTTGTACTAAACCCCTGTGCGGAATATGTTGGCGCGTTATAAATAAAGATAATAATAATAATAATTTGTATAATTAATTGATTTATCTTCAGTTAGCTTTTGGGGTTCCAGTATTTATGTTGAGCCTTCCAGACAGGAGGCATCCGTTTGGGGGTCATAGACTGATTTCTCTTTATGATTTCTATACTCCACTAATATCATTAGCACTGTGCATATATATATGTATAGTCCCACACGTGGGTGTTAATTTTCAATGTAATAAATATTTTCCCTTGCCATGACACATTAGCAAGTGTGGAATCCATGAGAATAAAAGCATTTTTTATAGAAAATCTTAATTTTTTCAGACTGCTTGTGTCGAAGGGTTTCCATTTTGATCCCTTAGAGCTCTGAGGGTCTCTATCAGGAGACTGATCCAAATAAGAACAACAACAGGAGATGTTAAACACATTTGGTGAACGTGTCCAAAAATACAAAGAATATGGAATAATACAAAGGATTTCTATAGGAGTGAGAATTTATATAGGGTCCCAATGGAACCCTTGGACCTGCCTTTGGTTAATATAATAAAACAAATTCACAAACTATTTATAAATGAAAAGTTATCTAATAATGCAAATTTGAAACTAACATGGAAATATGATGGTAATGGCTGTAAAGTCCAGGGACGTCATCGTAATGTATAGAATATCTGTGAGGGAACCATTTAATTTGCCGCCGACCCCCAACTCACCCACCCACCCTATCGCTTCTGAATCATTTAATGTTTATATAAAACCCCATAAATACATAATATCGAAAGAGGAAAATTTCAAGACAATACTTAAAACATAAAGACAAAATTGTTTTAAACTTTCTAAATCCATTTTGCCCATTATCAAATAAGATACGTCGGCGCTCCTTTACAAGTGCTGATCTTTGCGACTTTTATTTTTGTTGAATTATTGTTTGGAAGCAATAAACAATCTCTGATGGGGGCTAAGAAAGAGGGTACAGTGAGCCTAAGGGCAAATGTTTCCCCACAAGACACTTTTATTTTTTTTTATAAAAGGTATGACACCCCGTCCTTTAGGCACAGGACAATTGTGCGTCGTCAACAGCGCCGGACAACAATGGGCCAACAATTGCGCTCTTCTAAAAAACGGATGACAAATGTGTACCGTTAAAAGCACACAGATTTCTAATGTTTGAGTGCCCTAACACCCTGAACCGCCATAAGCCTAACCCTAAGACCCCTAAGCCTAACACTAAGCCTCAGACCCCTATGCCTAACCCTAAGACCCCCAAACCTAACCCTAAGCCTCAAACCCCTAAGCCTAACCCTAATCTTAAAACTTCTAAGCCTAACCCTAACCCTAAGACCCTTAAGCCTAACCCTAAGACCCCTAAGCCTAACCCTAAGCCTCAGACCCCTATGCCTAACCCTAAGACCCCTAAACCTAACCTTAAGCCTCAGACCCCTAAGCCTAACCCTAATCTTAAAACTTCTAAGCCTAACCCTAACCCTAAGACCCTTAAGCCTAACCCTAAGACCCCTAAGCCTAACCCTAAGCCTCAGACCCCTATGCCTAACCCTAAGACCCCTAAACCTAACCTTAAGCCTCAGACCCCTAAGCCTAACCCTAATCTTAAAACTTCTAAGCCTAACCCTAAGACCCTTAAGCATAACCCTAAAACCTCTAAAACTAAGCCTCACCCTAACCCTAAAACCTCTAAAACTAAGCCTAACACTAACACCCCTAAGCCAACCTTAACTGTAGTCTGGTGCGTAGTTGTCAGGCTCAATATTGTCGGTGCGCCCATTCGTTATAGCGCTGATGATGGCGCGCTTTTGTTCCGCGCACAAAGGATGTGCCACCTAAAGGTATATAGAAAGTTCCTGGATTTTACTATGTATATAATAACCCTGTGTATCTATTTACTGTTATGTGCTTTATTTTTATTAAGAAGTGCTTATAAGCTCTGCCCCTGTATGGGTCTGCCCCCTGCAGACAGAGTCTCTGTCAGGCTAGGCACGTAGTGTAGTGTACTAGCCTATCAGGGACCCTATCTTAGCAGCATGTTGTCTCATGTTGCTAAGAGATGGTCACTGCTTCATTGCAGAGCACGTGCAGCAGAGCGTGTATCTTCATGAGCTGCAGTGGGCAGACCCATACAAGGACTATATGTCTGATTTTAGACAGTAAAAACAGAACTTATAAACACTTCTTAATAACATAAAGTACATAAAAGTAAAAAGATACCCAGGGATATTACACCTAGAAGCCCTCCATACCTCATTATTTATAGGTAAATGTACAGACAGCTGCTGAGGTCGCGCTGCGCTGAGATCCTCGGCTGTTGGGGCCCTTTCTGGTCATGATCTGATTCCGGCAGCAATGACAGCGCCGTCCTAATAAATCTAGACAGCGCAGACAGTTGTTATAGTGTGTGACAGAGGTGTCCCTTACCTACTCACCATGATGGCACGGACCTCGTAATCGCATTAAACGCACTTTTGTTAAGCCTGGTTAGAACACTTTCCCACGCCCGGCGCTAGCATTTACTAATGCAGTAAAACATTATGGGATTTATTTATCACTCAAATACAGCAACTACTCTTAATAACGGATAAAATGTTTTTATAAAATAAAAATTATACACTTTATTTATTATACGCAGTTATTCTGCAGATAGAGCAACCATTTCTGTTTCTATTTATCACCTTCAACAGATCCCAGAAATACAGAGAAGTTTTCTGCTCCCATAGGAGAGTGAACAGAAAAAAGGCTCACGTGCATTAAGGAGATATCAGCTACATCCGACTGATGAGGCCCAAGAGAGGGCGAAACGTACGTCTGGATTTTGCTGTTTCTCCTGTTTAGGGTAGAATTGCCTGGTATTTTGGGGCTGGGTCGCTCTAGTGAGTGGGACCAGACTGATATATCACAGGATATTTCTCCCTGTGAAGAGCACAAGTAGATAAGAGAGGTTGCTCTCGGATGGGTTATGATGTCCATAGAACTAGCCTATTAAGGTTAGTTAGTTTTCTGATTGAGCGCCTCTATGTTTCTTGTCACCGTACAATGAGACAATCCTTATAAAGTTCCACCGTCTTGAGAAAGCAGCGCAAGCAAATCAACGACAGTCCATAGTAATATATTTACTGCAAGTTGTTTCAAACTGCCTAGTGTATATATAGGGATTTACAGCCTTATTAAATTGTGATTCGGCCAATTGAATAGGGCTCTATATAAGCACACAGCATGTTTTTAGTTAGTGATCTTCTATCCAGAAGCCAGGTCTTCACTAACTAAAAACTTCTGTAAATAATATGCTCTGTGCTTATATAGAGCCCTATTCAATTGACCGAACCACAATTTAATAAGGCTGTTAGTCAGTAAGGCCTTGATTAGGAGCAGCACCACCATGTTGGTGGATGAATAAATACTAAACATTAAAATAATCATTCATAATTAAACAGAACCTTGCCATAGGTTGGTGCCATAGGTTGGTGTCATAGGCAGTACTTGTGCCATTTTATAATGCTCCTGTCCCGAGCTATCCATGGCAAAAAACAAGGGGCCTCATTCAATTGCAATTTGGTCAATTGAATAGGGCTCTAAATAAGCACATAACATATATTTTTTAAATAAGTTTTTAGTTAGTGATGACCTTGCTTTTGGATAGATGCTTACTAACTAAAAACTTATTTTAAAAATATGTTATGTGCTTATTTAGAGCCCTATTCAATTGGCCAAATCGCAATTGAATGAGCGCCAAGGTCACAGTTCAATTCAACTTCAACCCCCCTAAGCCATAAATCACTTCAAGTGATGAACAAATGTCTGTGGATCCAGTAAATCTCAAGGAGGAGAAAAGTCTGCGCTACGGGAGGTCGTCCATTACAGTATGCGATGAGTTCTATGAATTTGTAGAGAGCATTTAAGAAAATAAATGTGGGGAATGTGAGAAAGGGGATTGTGTCCGTTAGATGCGGCTGGAGTGGTTTGAGGTATAACTTGCTGAATAAAGGAAGCAGTTTGAGGAATATCTGGAGATAAAGCTGAGATATATTCGGGTGAAGCTGAGGATGATGTGTAGTCATGGTGTGGTTGAGTAACCTTGGCTTCCCATGATGGCTACCCAAGTGTCAAACATGGAGCACTTTCCAACGTTGTTTTACTGACATTACTACTTTTTGTGAACATGGAATGGAGAATATGGAACAATTTAGAGTTTGAAAATGTATTTATTTTCCCCATTATTTGTTTTTTTCTACATAACTCATACAATGTAACTTAATATTATAAATGTTCAGGCTTATTATTGGTCATATGTTAATATTTATACATCTCTTATAATTCTCCTTGATCTCGCTGCAGCATTTGACATGGTAGATTATACAATATTAATAGCTGAATAATTATTTTCAACTGGGGAGCACTGTCCTTAAAGAGATCATCCAATGACGTGGCCTTAAGTATGCCCATGGCACACAGCTTTATCTGGCTGAGGCTGAATCAAGAAAAGACAGAGGGACTTCTGATAGGTCCTTGTCAGGTGACAGCGACGTCCCTGGCCCAAACCTCTTAGTCTTCCCTGAGTCTTCATCTTGGGACATGCAGCTGTAAAACATGAAGGAGAGCGCCTTGGGATTTTTCCACCTGAAGAACAAGATTATAGACAAACCAACCTCGTTCCTGCCACATAACACTTGTCCTTCCTGCCATACACATGATAAAGGCCCCGGCTATCTGTAGGATCTTACTCCATATATTACAACTCGTGCTCTGAGGTCTGCAGGTGAAAATCTATTAACCACCCCTAGAATCTCCCTACACACCTCATGGTCCTGAGCTTTTATGTGCAGCACCCCTATTCTGTGGTCATCCAAGATTTCTAGTCCAACAGACATTTTGTCCAATGATCATTAGTAAAATAGGACATTTCGTCCAATAGAACATTTAATCTATTATCAATATGTTAAATATATAATTTCATCCACCCCAAAACGCAAGAGAAATTAGGAGCCACCTATTTGAAGTTGTCCGGATCTCTACATATTTCTACAAGGTGGGTGTAACGGAGTTTGAACACGAATCCAATATCTCCGCTGGTATACGGTAAAATATCCAAGAAGCACTACAGTCTCACCATCCCCAACCTCCCATATTGGACGACACTCAATTGGGAGTCAAATGAATACTGTCTTTATTTTGTTGTGCAGAAATATATATACACATCTCTTCCCACAGGCAATACACATCCCCCATAGTTGGCCACACAATACACATAGAGGGACAATAGGTGTGGTCACACCTCCCTGAGGCTACCTGGCTACTTTGATACAATCAGACATTGATCAGATTATACTTCTTTGTCCTATGTCTCATAATGAAAACACTTTATACAATAGACTTCCTTATCTTATGAGGAGTCTCTGTAATAGGATTATCTATTAGCCTAGTAGCTGTAATATTCTGAGCCAATATATTCTGTAGAACATAAAACAACATATCTACAGTACAGCAATGTGATCATATTTTAACCATAACCATAAAACAGGGTAAAACAGTGATGGGTTCGGTTACAGTGGGTATGTGAGCCTAGCACTGAAAGCACTGAAAGTACTGAATCAATTTTGTGCAATCTAATAAAAATTATTAACTTCTCGTTCAGCTGAATTCACCTTCAAGTGATATGCGATTGACCGCAGTTATGTGATATATATCTTGTAGTGGGGATATTGCTGAGTTATTAGTTGCGGCGC
Organism: Discoglossus pictus; assembly: GCA_027410445.1. Taxonomy (NCBI): domain Eukaryota; kingdom Metazoa; phylum Chordata; class Amphibia; order Anura; family Alytidae; genus Discoglossus; species Discoglossus pictus. The sequence continues at coordinate 245,307,550 of CM050169.1, read as the reverse complement.
TATTCACTGGAGCCCTGATGTTCCCTTGACCTCCGAGAAGGTGTGAGATGTCTTGTCTGTTCTGTCTCTGCTCCTCCTTCAGTGAGTCAATGAACCTCCATAGTGACTGACTAATATATATATACTAGGAAATTGCCCGTCAAAAATGATGGAAGTAAAATTGTAAGGCTAGCAATGCTGTTTGCCACACAATACCAGGCTATGGGCCCTCTGAGCACCTTCGGCACTTATCGCATGGTCTTAGGTTAGCCTCGCTTTGCGAGGCTTGCAGTTGCATCCCTATGGACCGCAATTGCATTCTAAGGCCTGAGTGGTCAATGGCCCGTCTCGCTTTGTGAGGCTCGCAGTTGCAGCCTTACTAGACGCAAATGGCTCGCTCGCTTTGCGAGGCTCGCAAAGCGTGACAAACCCACAAACGTGACCGACGTTCTTGAGCTGACAACTATTATAGTGATATATATATATATATATATATATATATATATATTTATATATATATATATATATATACACATTATATATAATTATTGGACAAAATGTCCTACTGGATGAGACAAGTTATAGACAAAATCCCTTAGACGGGATTTGAATTGGACGAAAGGGATTGGACAAAATGTCCTGAAACTCTCTACCACAATCAGTCAGAGAGGTCCCAAATTGAATATTTGTAAAAAGAAACAAAATCCCATTTTCTGCATCCAAGCTGTCAAATAAGTTATATCTTTTTTTGTTTTTCCTTCTAAGTGCTTTGAGTCCCTTTTGAGAGTAAAGCACTTTATTAATTCATTATTACATAGGTACATAGTAATTGAGGTTGAAACTCCTTTTAATCCATCTCCTCTGATCCTTGTGATTAGTGAATTGTTAATTGACCCAAAGGACGGCAAACAAAACCCTATTCTAACATTGCCAATTCTCTCATAATGGGAAAAAAACTTTCCTGACTATACATTTTGGCAATCTAGTTTTTCGCCTTGTTGTAATTTAGTTAGACTTTCTTCATAACTTAACCCTCCATTCTCCTTATCAATTTTGTTGCCCTTCTCTGTACCTTTTCTAAAACTGTCCTCCATATTCCAAATGAGGGCGTACTAGGGATTTGTATAGTGGGAGAATTAGATTTGCGTCCCGTTCTCCTATACCCTTCCTAATACATGCTAATATTTTATTTTGCAGCTGCTGCTTGGCATTGAGCTCTGTTACCTAGTTGGTTGTCCCAATGACCCTGATACCCCTAACTAGATTTTATAATACAACTTATCTGCTACTTAGCCGCCCATTTCTCTAATTTATGTAAATCTCCTTGGTGGGAAAGCACATCATTATCTAATTTAATTACCTTGCACAACTTAGTGTCATCAGCAAAAATGGACATAATGTTTTCCAGTCCTACTTATAATTTATTCATAAATATGTTAAAAAAGAGAGGACCTAATACTGACCCCTGAGGAACCCCACTTACCACATTAGTCCAATCCGAGTATGTTCCATTTACAACAATTCTTTGCTTCCTGTCTTTTAGGCAACTCCTGTATCCCTTAGATTACGCAATAGTCTCCCATGTGGCAGTATATCAAAAGCCTTTGCAAAATCCCAAAAAGACTACATCCACTGAGTTGCCTTGGTCCAAGTTCCTCCTCATAGAAACTAATTAGATTTGTTTGACATGACCTATCCCTCATAAATCCATGTTGACTCCTACTTATAATCCTGTTTGAATAGACATATTCTTGTACATTATACCTTATTAACCCTTCTACAATATTTCCCACTGCAGAAGTGAGGCTCACTGGTCTACAATTCCCTGGATTTGCAGAATAGTATGTTTGTAAACAAAGATTTTAAGTATAATAAAAAAATAGATCATTTCACACCACATAGAGCACTTACAGTGAGGTATGTGCAGTTGTCCTTTAAGTAGATGACAGAAAAGTTGTGTATCCCTTTAATCTTTTTGATGTTTTGTTCTTGCAAGTTGAGCGTCGCTCTCAGCACATCTGGCGCGCACCATATGTAAGAGCCAATCACATGACCATAGAATTTTAATGAGAATGAAAAATAAATGTGGCTTTTCTTCCAGCTCTTTACTGATATGTGATACTTATCCTGATTTTGTCCGGTTTCGCCACGACTTGTTCCAGACGATTATTACTATTCATAGAACATGCTATTCTCAACTTATAACATTTGTACTATTAAAAGACTTCAAGGGGCCGGGTAAAGTCATTTTTATTTTGTAACAATACAGGAGTACTTAAATAGTCTTAAAATGAGAGAGTGAAGCATTAAATACATGGTGCTCCCCCCATCCACCACTCAGCATTGAATACATGCCTCCTCCCCCAGCCTGCACTTAGTACATCTCATCCTACCACACGCCATTACCAGATAAATACTGACTTCTATCCTGATGTTTATATTTAACTATATTAATATAAGGGTGAGATGAACTCTTCAGGTGGGGTTTTGTTGTCGAGGATCGCATCAATCCCGACCACATGGGATTTAAGGCCCTCAGATCCATCCCTAAAGACCTGCCCTGCCCTGGTGGCATCAGAACCCATTGCAGCTAATCATCAGATCCAGTGACTTCATGGTCAAAATGATCCCACCTAAAGTCACCCAAGCCCAAAAAGATTATATTTTTTAAATTGATTGATTTTAAGGGAGGTGGAAACTTTAAATAGATGGAAGTGAGTGGATCTCTATATAACTGGCACCTATGTAATCAGTGGATATTGGGCTCTCGCATTTAGTAGTGTGTATTTTTCCTTAAAAGAATAAAATAGAGATTCAGTATGCAAGAACTGCAAAAAAGATGGAAACGAAACGCCTAAAGATAAACATGTGGGGCTAGCTGACGCCTAAAGATAAACATGTGGGGCTAGCTGACGCCTAAAGATAAACATGTGGAGCTAGCTGACACCTAGAGATAAACATGTGGGGCTTGCTGACACCTAAAGATAAACATGTGGGGCTTGCTGACACCTAGAGATAAACATGTGGGGCTTGCTGACGCCTAAAGATAAACATGTGGGGCTAGCTGACGCCTAAAGATAAACATGTGGGGCTAGCTGACGCCTAAAGATAAACATGTGGGGCTTGCTGACGCCTAAAGATAAACATGTGGGGCTAGCTGACGCCTAAAGATAATCATGTGGGGCTTGCTGACGCCTAAAGATAAACATGTGGGGCTAGCTGACGCCTAAAGATAAACATGTGGGGCTTGCTGACGCCTAAAGATAAACATGTGGGGCTAGCTGACGCCTAAAGATAAACATGTGGGGCTAGCTGACGCCTAAAGATAAACATGTGGGGCTAGCTGACGCCTAAAGATAAACATGTGGGGCTAGCTGACGCCTAAAGATAAACATGTGGGGCTTGCTGACGCCTAAAGATAAACATGTGGGGCTAGCTGACGCCTAAAGATAATCATGTGGGGCTTGCTGACGCCTAAAGATAAACATGTGGGGCTAGCTGACGCCTAAAGATAAACATGTGGGGCTTGCTGACGCCTAAAGATAAACATGTGGGGCTAGCTGACGCCTAAAGATAAACATGTGGGGCTTGCTGACGCCTAAAGATAATCATGTGGGGCTAGCTGACGCCTAAAGATAAACATGTGGGGCTTGCTGACGCCTAAAGATAAACATGTGGGGCTAGCTGACGCCCTGCTGACGCCTAAAGATAAACATGTGGGGCTAGCTGACGCCTAGAGATAAACATGTGGGGCTAGCTGACGCCTAAAGATAAACATGTGGGGCTAGCTGATGCCTAAAGATAAACATGTGGGGCTTGCTGACACCTAGAGATAAACATGTGGGGCTTGCTGACGCCTAAAGATAAACATGTGGGGCTAGCTGACGCCTACAGATAAACATGTGGGGCTTGCTGACACCTAAAGATAAACATGTGGGGCTAGCTGACGCCTAAAGATAAACATGTGGGGCTTGCTGACGCCTAAAGATAAACATGTGGGGCTTGCTGACGCCTAAAGATAAACATGTTGGGCTTGCTGACGCCTAAAGATAAACATGTGGGGCCTGCTGATGCCTAAAGATAAACATGTGGGGCTTGCTGACGCCTAAAGATAAACATGTGGGGCTTGCTGACGACTAAAGTTAAACATGTGGGGCTAGCTGACGCCTAAAGATAAACATGTGGGGCTAGCTGACGCCTAAAGATAAACATGTGGGGCTAGCTGACGCCTAAAGATAAACATGTGGGGCTTGCTGACGCCTAAAGATAAACATGTGGGGCCTGCTGACACCTAAAGATGAACATGTGGGGCTTGCTGACGCCTAAAGAGAAACATGTGGGGCTAGCTGACGCCTAAAGATAAACATGTGGGGCTAGCTGACGCCTACAGATAAACATGTGGGGCTTGCTGACACCTAAAGATAAACATGTGGGGCTTGCTGACGCCTAAAGATAAACATGTGGGGCTAGCTGACGCCTAAAGATAAACATGTGGGGCTAGCTGACGCCTAAAGATAAACATGTGGGGCTAGCTGACGCCTAAAGATGAACATGTGGGGCTAGCTGACGCCTAAAGATAAACATGTGGGGCTATCTGATGCCTAAAGATAAACATGTGGGGCTTGTTGACGCCTAAAGATAAACATGTGCGGCTAGCTGACGCCTAAAGATAAACATGTGTGGCTAGCTGACGCCTAAAGATAAACATGTGGGGCTTTCTGACGCCTAAAGATAAACATGTGGGGCTAGCTGACGCCTAAAGATAAACATGTGGGGCTTGCTGACGCCAAGAGATAAACATGTGGGGCTTTCTGACGCCTAAAGATAAACATGTGGGGCTAGCTGACGCCTAAAGATAAACATGTGCGGCTAGCTGACGCCTAAAGATAAACATGTGGGGCTTGCTGACGCCAAGAGATAAACATGTGGGGCTTTCTGACGCCTAAAGATAAACATGTGGGGCTAGCTGACGCCTAAAGATAAACATGTGGGGCTAGCTGATGCCTAAAGATAAACATGTGGGGCTTGCTGACGCCTAAAGATAAACATGTGCGGCTAGCTGACGCCTAAAGTTAAACATGTGTGGCTAGCTGACGCCTAAAGATAAACATGTGCGGCTAGCTGACGCCTAAAGATAAACATGTGGGGCTTTCTGACGCCTAAAGATAAACACGTGGGGCTGGATGACGCCTCAAGATAAACATGTGGGGCTAGCTGACGCCTAAAGATAAACATGTGGGGCTAGCTGATGCCTAAAGATAAACATGTGGGGCTAACTGATGCCTAAAGATAAACATGTGGGGCTTGCTGACGCCTAAAGATAAACATGTGCGGCTAGCTGACGCCTAAAGTTAAACATGTGTGGCTAGCTGACGCCTAAAGATAAACATGTGCGGCTAGCTGACGCCTAAAGATAAACATGTGGGGCTTTCTGACGCCTAAAGATAAACACGTGGGGCTGGCTGACGCCTCAAGATAAACATGTGGGGCTAGCTGACGCCTAAAGATAAACATGTGGGGCTAGCTGATGCCAAAAGATAAACATGTGGGGCTAACTGATGCCTAAAGATGAACATGCGGGGCTAGCTGACGCCTAAACATAAACATGTGGGGCTAGCTGACGCCTAAAGATAAACATGTGGGGCTTGCTGACGCCTAAAGATAAACATGTGGGGCTAGCTGACGCCTAAAGATAAACATGTGGGGCTAGCTATAAACATGTGGAGCTTGCTGACGCCGAAAGATAAACATGTGGGGCTAGCTGACGCCTAGAGATAAACATGTGGGGCTAGCTGACGCCTAGAGATAAACATGTGGGGCTAGCTGACGCCTAAAGATAAACATGTGGGGCTTGCTGACACCTAAAGATAAACATGTGGGGCTAGCTGACACCTAAAGATAAACATGTGGGGCTAGCTGACCAACCGCAAAGAGAGTAGCTCAGGACCTATGGAGGAGATGTCAAAGGAAGAACCTGACCCTGACAGAAGAGAGAGTCTTCATATCACCAGAGATCTTCAGAAAAGGTTGCCACCAGTTGTGACTTTTGCATCTGGCTAATGAGAATAATTTAAGCTGCGAGGAGTGGAAGTTAAAATTATGACAAGAATATTTTAGCAAAAATTTGTATTTTTGTGCCATCAGGTTACCTATTTTTAAAATCTCTAGGATATATTCTTTCAGGCAATATAACATTGTATCTGCTTATGTTGATGTTATTGGGTAGTTTAACTGGTTAACTGTACTGATTACATTTTATGTTCCATATTTAGAGAAAAACTGTCTGTGCTCTATGTGAAGTAGTTCATATATATATATATATATATGGCTAAGGAATGAAGAGTGAGGCATTTGTGGCCATATTTGTATGTCCCAGCTCAACTTCCCAGAATGCAGTGTAATAACTGTTTTTTCTCGGAACTCTGAGCTGGAAGCAGGTTTTTTATCTTGTTTTAGACATTCAGATGTGAACACGGATGTACATTTTATTTACTGTGCTACTGTACGGTGGAGGGCTTCTATCGCTCTTTTGCCCACCATATTATAAATGATTGTTGTGGTGAACTACCTACTCATAATTTCCACAACACAGGCTGAGATCCCGCTCCATGCTGATGATAGCCAGTAAGCTTGAAACATGTACATGGATTGGATACTCAGCCTGTGTTTATTCCAACCTTGGCTTTGCATTAAAGCTGTGTAATACAGCATGCATAAGCTTAAAGGAAGCCATGATTGATAATGGCTAAGGAATGAAGAGCGAGGCATTTGTGGCCATATTTGTGTGTCCCAGCTCAACTTCCCAGAGTGCAGTGTAATAACTGTTTTTCTTGGAACTCTGAGCTGGAAGCAGGTTTTTTAACTTGCTTTAGACATTCAAGTGTGAACACAGATGTACTTTTTATTTACTATATATATATATTTATATAGTATCTAAATATTACATTTGTGTTCAAAACATTCAAAACCTCACTAAAAACGCATCTCTTTAAAGAAGCGTATCACCTTCCACCCTCACACACTTGTCACGTCTCTCCCTCCTTTACCACACACAATACCTTTAGGTTGTAAGTCTGCGAGTTTCTATCCTGCCGGGAGCTTTGGGGGAAGCGCCATGGACACCGGATTCAAGGCTCAAAGACAGGGCCCTCCTTGTTTTGTTATGTTTGATTTGTTTTTATCTTTGTCTTGAACGTATCTTATGTACAGCACTATGAAATACGTTGGAGCGTTATAAATAAACAATAATAATAATAATAATAACTTCTAGTGTAATGTGATCATCCAATGGGAAAAACTCCAAAGAGAAGGTAAATAAATGAATAAATGTATTTTTATTGTTCAAATTCAATTGATCTTAATTTTAATATTCCGCCCTATGGGTCAGAAAGAAATTGTGTTTCTAAAATAGAATGTGATGCTAAAATTAGCAGCGGTAGTAAATAGTGTATGCACACTTCAAATACGTTTCGTCGCTATTTTACAGCTTCCTCAGTGATAATATCGCCCCTTGCAAGATGTGTCTCATGCAGAGCTGGCAAATTCCTTAAGGCACATGCCTGCTGTATTATACAGCTTTGAGCAAAGCTCAGGATGGATTATACCCAAGCTAGGAATCCTACACATGTACAGTTGTTTATATATGTTTGGTATCAGCTTCCTAAGAAGGTCTAGAGCTTTCAATACTAGTTAAACTTTCCAGGTAGGATTTATTTTGGTAATAAAACAGCTCAAAATGTTGTAAATATAATTTTTTTTTTCTTTCATTTTTACGCTTTATATCTTTTAAAGATTACATACAATACAAATAATAGACATATCACTAGAAAGGGGTATTATGTTAGAAAAAACATATATAGATTTCCATGTGAACAACTACCTCACAGATCTGCTATTTCTGGCATTAAAACTAATTAAAATGTAGTAGCAGCAAATTCAAATATTAAGTATCTAATATCATATTTAATTTAGTTGCTGACATAATTCTTGTAAACCCAATGTCATGATTGTACCACTCCCCAACCAGTGCCCATGGACATAGAAATATATTTGTATACAGGGGCCACTGCAATTGTTTTTAGGTAGTAAAGATCATTATAAACAACTTTTACATTTGCTGTAATTTTAAAGTGATCTTTTTTTTGAGAGTCCTTACACTGAATCGCTGGCCACCTCACCATCTTTAGGCTGGAGTTCCTTGATTATGGAAAATGAGAAAAACACTATCGCAGTCTCATAAAGAAGGGAGGAGCTCAGGTCTAAAGATGATGGGAAAACAGATATTTTCAGTATATGTTTTCTCGCAAAATATCAGTTTTTATTATTGCAATTGTTTTTACTTATCTTTACTACGTTGGTCCATTACAGTAGCTATGTTGGCGCGTTACAATTAAAAGTTATTAATAATAGTAAGATGGGTCTTTGTTTTCTGATGAGTCTTGGTTTTCTGATGGGTCTTGGATTTTTGATGGGTCTTGGTTTTCTGATTGGTCATGGTTTTCTGATGGGTCTTGGTTTTCTGATGGGTCCAGGTTTTCTGATGGGTATTGGTTTTCTGATGGGTCTTGGTTTTCTGATTGGTCATGGTTTTCTGACGGGTCTTGGCTTTCTGGCAGGCCTTGGTTTTCTGGCGGGTCTTGGTTTTCTGACGGGTCTTGGCTTTCTTACGGGTTTTGGTTTTCTGATGGGTCCTGGTTTACTGACGGGTCCTGGTTTACTGATGGGTCTTGGTTTTCTAGTGGGTTTTGGCTTTCTGATGGGTCCTGGTTTTCTGACGGGTCTTGGTGTTCTGACGGGTCTTGGTTTTCTGACAGGTTCTTGTTTTCTGACGGGCCCTGGTTTTCTGATGGGTCTTGGTTTTCTGACAAGTCTTTGTTTTCTGAGCGGTATTGGTTTTCTGACGGGTCTTGGATTTTTAACGGTCTTGGTTTTCTGATGGGTCTTGGTTTTCTGATGGGTCTTGGTTTTCTGACGAGTCTTGGTTTTCTGATGGGCATTGGTTTTCTGACGAGTCTTGGTTTTCTGATGGGCATTGGTTTTCTGATGGGTCATGGTTTTCTGATGGGTATCGATTTTCTGGCGGGTCTTGGTTTTCTGATGGGTCTTGGTTTTCTGATAGGTATTGGTTTTCTGATAGGTATTGGTTTTCTGATGGGTATTGGTTTGCCTACAATAGTCACTGAAAATGCCAATTACTATGTAACTATAAGTTTCCCCAGAAAGCAGGGATCGTGGCTCCTAAATAATTAGGAAAAATGGGCAAAATACAGAAATATATTAATTCTGATGTCAAAATCAATGTTTTTATAAACAGGACAGACTGATAAACATGGTTCTTTGTTTATTAACCCCTCTCTTGCTGGTGTATCCTGTAGCCCAATACATGTTCAGACTGGACCCTGATTATAAAACAAGAAATCTCTCATCTCGCTCCCAATAAGACACATCTGCTGTCTCAAACTTGCCAGTTTTTTTTTAGCAACAATAAACTAATTTATCCTGAAAATTCATGAAGTGAACCGGCCAAAACCGGCTACAATGTGAATTTTCTGAACTGTGTTAACTTAACAAAAATAATTCACTGGATTGAAGAGAAAAACAAAAGATATTGCTCAAGTTTATGGCAAGAAAATAAAGGAACATGCTGTGTTAAAGTGGTTATATTAATATATTAATGAACTAAGTAACAAGCATTAGACCTGATGCTGGTTTATATGTAGGGAACTTACAACTAAAACATACAATTAAAGGGCCAGTGTAAGCACTTTTCATTTACATTTTTTAAATTCACCATTAAAGGGCCAGTGTAAGCACTTTTCAAGTTAAACCTATTTTTTAGTTGACTATTAAATAACCTTACTAAATACATGTGTCCAACAGCAGTAAAGCAAATATAATTAAATTTACCGAATTAATGACTTCTACTGTACCCCTCACCACCTCTCTCACTGTTCTGAGCACTACAGAAAGGAAGTGGAATATTTCAACTGAGACAACACTGTTTAGCCTATCTTGGTATGGCTTGAATAACGTTAGCTCAGTTGAAATCTTTCACTACTTTTTAATAATGCTTAGGACAATGAGAGAGGTGGGGAGGGGTACAGTAATGGTCAATAGTGAGGTTATCTATGTTTTTAAATGATATTATCCCACATAGCACAGTTGGAGATATTTAACCAATTCCTCTCTGTAGTGAACACCTTCAGATTCTGAATTTTGAGGTTGTTTTCTGAGCAGACAACTGGAAAAACTTCACATATTTGTGATATATGTAACAAACTAACAACATTAGCAGCAATGTTATCCAATGATATAACATTATTCAAGCCATACCAAGACAGGCTAATCAATGTTATCTCAGTTGAAATATTCCACTTCCTTTCAGCAGTGCTCAGAACAGTGAGAGAGGTGGTGAGGGGTACAGTAGAAGTCCTTAATTAGGTAAATTAATTATATTTTCTTTACTGCTGTTGTACACATGTATTTAGTAAGGTTATTTAATAGTGAACAAAAAAAGGTTTAACATGAAAAGTTCTTACACTGGCCCTTTAATGGTGAATAAAAAACAATTTTTTATGAAAAGTTCTTACACTGGCCCTTTCATTTTATGTTTTAGCTGTAAGTTCCCTAAAGTATAAAGCAGCATCAGGTCTAATACTGGTAACTTAGTTAAATAATACACCGTATTAATATAGCCACTTTAACACAGCATGTTCCTTTATTTTCTTGCCATAATCTTGAGCCATATCTTTTGTTTTTCTCTTCAATCCAGTGAATTATTTTTGTGCTAGTCATACTTCCAATGTCAGTTTACAGTAGAACAGAAACCATGATGGAATCCACTGTTCCTGCCATCACTCTCCGATGTCTAATCATACTAGGAATAACGAGCCCCCACCAATAGAGGACCACTGTAGATCGGAAATAACATGATATGGTTTAGAAGTTTGTAACTAGTCAGTAACATTAGCCACTGTGTAAACTGTGGGCATAAAATAGGTCAAATCTTTATTTTTGTAGTCACCCTGGTGCTTGCCGGATGCCATGTTCATGTCTTCTACACTTCCTGCTGATTTAGAGACTGAGTGGGAGTGTTCTCCTAATTTTTATTATCTATTCAAGAGTGAAAGGTGAGGGACGGGGTGATTTGTTGATTCATTGTTGGGTTCAAATAAGATTTTAGCACATGAGACACTTCATCTCCGTCCTCACTTGAGAAAGCTTGTCTTGGTCTTCTGCATTGACAAGTAAACATGTCCACCATGGCAGCTTCTATGCACCAATATGATATGTTGTTAATTTGCTGCACACGTCACAAACATGTATCATTTTTGATAGCAGGGACCAGCTGAGAGAATGGAGTTATTGAGCTCGTTGGTCAACTACACCACATAGCCTACTTGTATTTAGGCCATTGGACCCTCTACATAGGCTGACTAACTGAGACTAAAATATAATCATTGGGTGGGTGTCATTGCTTGTGGTTGGTCTATGTTTGTTCTAACAGATGTCTATAATAATAGAATTGACGAGTCAATGATAGTAGAAAGGGGCCTGTAATGTCCTACCCAGAACTCACCAAGCGTCAATGACTTGAAGTATACTCAATGAATGATCTGTTGATACCAGATGGATCACAATGGTTTTTCCATGGTACTGGACGTAGCGATCACCCAGAAGGGAGTTGTTGAATAGTTGTTGAAATCATCTAGAGGTCTCTATGATACCTTTTATTTCGATCTTCAGTTATACAAGGTTGCTGAGATAATCTGAGGGTATTTCAGTGACACAGCGTTATTTAGATAATCTGAGGGTAGTAACCCCATGTCACTGAGATACCCTTGGATTATATCAATGAGATAATACAAGTGATACTGGCTTGTTGAGATAATATGAGGGCACATAAACCATATGGGGTTGTTGACATATTCCAAGGGTTGTTGTGATCATCCGGATGGGATTTCCATGCTAATGGTTGATGAGATTATCCAGACACAATCTCCTTGATGGTAGTTATTGTGACCATCCATAGAGGTCTCCATGATAGTTAATGTTATGACCATTCAGAGGTGGTCTCCACATGTGGTCTATGCAAGGATGCCAATATACACATAAAAATATACAAATACATAGAAAATCAGATGTAGCTATTAGAAAAGTTCTGTTGAATGAGTCAAACAAATTTAGCTTCAAATTTTTCCCATACATTATATCCATGTATAAATGCGCTGGTTCAAAATATTCACAAATCTGTAATTTAATAGTGATAATATATTTGTTTTCCTATCCAAAATATTCTCCAATATCCAATATCAATGATTTGTTATTTGCCAAAGATAATTTCATATATCTTGGATGCTGTGCAAATACACATAAAGTTATTCTTTTTATAATTAGTTTTAGAGTTATTATTATTTTTACTGGGCTGTTTATATGTGCGCATAAATACACTAACCATGAAATAACTAACAAAAATAAATAAGATCCTGAGAGCAATGATACGTGTGTGAACTAGCAAAGAAGTCGTGTCTGGCCTACAGGATATACATTATATATACCTCCAGGGCTCTATGGACTTCCAACTGGCCACAAATGAACACTCAGTGATGGGCAATCTGTTTCACTTTAGGGGCCTCATATGTGGCCAATGTGTCCGTAAAAGCACTCTGTCACCCCAAAAACATGTTGATTTTCTTTTAAAGAGAATTAAAAACTGTCTAAACATTGGGTTATCATGTTCATAGATCTCACCTTTTAAGGTTAGTTCCTTTTCTGTTTGAGTGCCTCTGTTTTTTTTATTAAAATGACCCTTAGGGCTAAGTCTCCCTAGGGCAATCCAGACATGGACCCCTTAGTCACTGTGCCTTAGGGAGTTCAGCGACACTCCACTGATGATGCCCATTCAAGGCTGAAACATATGTCTGGGGTTTGCTGTTTCTCATGTTCAGGGTAGAATTGCCTGGTATTTTGTGGGTGAGACCAGACTGATTTAATACATATATTTCTCCCTGTGAAGGGCACAAGTGGTTAAAAGAGGTTGCTCTCCATATAACTAACCTATTAGGCTTTGTTCATTCTCTGATTTAGCACCTCTATTCCTGTTGTTGCATATGCAAATGACCCCAAGGGTTTAGTCTCCACAAGGGTGATGGCGGCTCCATACATGAACTGTTTGCTCACTGGGCCTTAGGGAGTTCAGCTACACCTCACTGACGAGGCCCATAGAGGCCGAAATGTACCTCTGGGGTTTGCTGTTTCTCCGGTTCAGGGTAGAATTGCCTGGTATTTTGGGGCTGGGTCACTTTAGTGAGTTGGACCAGACTGATATATCACAGGATATTTCTCCCTGTGAAGGGCACAAGTGGCTAAAAGAGACATACACATATAACTAACTAAACTTCTCGATTGAATGCCTCTATATATTTTTTTTTGTTTAACTCCAATAAACCTTTGAATGCAGTTGGTTCCACCAGAACTGAACTTATTTATAGTTTTCAGATAAAAGGGCAAGTACTTTTGAAGTCAAAGTATTTCTAATTTTTGAAAAATCTGTAGACTTTTTCCACCTTGTCATTATGGAATATTTTTTGTTGATTAATGACATAAAATCCCATTTAAAGTAATGCTATTTAGTTGCATGGATATATAGCTACATTGTTACGTATTTACATTGTTACATTATTACATTGTTACATTGTTACATTACTGCATATTTACACAGCTACATTCTTACATAGTCACATTGTTTCATTGTTACATACTATGGTTACACATATACACAGTTACAATGTTACATATTTACATAGCTATATAGTAATTGAAGTTGAAAAAGAGGCTTTTACAGCCATTTAAATTCAGGCTAGATGTTAAAACGTAGCCCGTAACATGGCATGTAGGACTTACAGCCATGAAATTAGCCCCGTAAAGAAGGTTGCAGCAACTTGCGGGTTAACTCGCAGGACGGCAATAAAATGCCTATGGGACGTGAACATTGAACTTTGATCTGTCAAGCCCGTAACTGCTACAAATCCAATCATTCTATTAAATTGCAACAAAGTCAGCCGCGAGCTAGCCCGTAACACGCAAATGGAGCCCAAAGCTCAACGAGTGCTGGAGAGGACTCGCATGGGGTAAGTTCTAATACGTAGCTCTTCAAATGCAAATATTAAATCAATACTGTACTTTCATTAATAGGGAAAGTGATGTTAGGTCTTAGAATTAATAGCACAACATTCTCAAGCCCGCAAATCGGCCCCAAAAAATACTTTATTTAATGTCTATTGTTTGTGTTATATCGATCCCGGCAATCAATGTATTAATAAATATACTGTAACTCGCATGTAATTGAATATCGTATTTACGGCTTTATTAATATTGCATTATAACTGGATGTGGGTCCAATCGCAACTTGTATTTGAAGCCTGTAGGACTTTGAAATCTAACCTCCCCTCTTTAAGTGACGTAACGCTAACAATCTCTTTTTACATTGGCTCCATTTAAACCCGTAACTATGGTCTACACTAATTGATTGTCTGCAAGGCCGCAAATCCAACGTTCTTCGAACTAGCTTCTACGAACTAGCTATGATTTGCGTCTCAAGTCCATAGATCTCAGCCAATTCTAATTTAATAGCAACATAACTCGGCCAAATTTCAAGCATGCAGCCATTACGGGCTTCACATGGGGTTACTGGCTTGGAATTTAATAGGGCTGTTAGTCCATTGATTTCAACCTTTTCAGATCTCCTCTGGTCCTTATAATATTTGTATTTATAGTTAATAATTGTTAGTTGAATTGTTAATTCCAGGATAAACCTTGTAGGGTGAATGCTTATGCAGAGTACGCCATTGTTTGTCTGCTGCGTGTTTAATATCAATATTATAGCGCACACACCACCTTCTTGGGCTCTGCTCACACAGTCGCCAGTGTATTTGCTGAAAAGATTACATTGAATTCCTCCCCTAGTACAAAACATGCTTTCTGCCTCAATTGCTTTAAACGGTCACAAGATGTTAATTTGATTAAATCCTTCCCTCTCACTTGACCTTTAGCTGGACGGCACATCGTGCCTGCCGACTCATCCTGTTTCCTGCATTCAAAGGGCTTCATAACAGCTTCTATCTCGATTGTAATGAGTTTAACAGAACAACAGGTACTGACAGAGGAGTAACTAATTGGGTCTGCATGATAAGGCGACCACTGCAATATTAGTCCGACTTAATACTATAAATTCAATTATATATGAAATAAGGTAGCAGTATGCAAGCAATGCCAAAAATATACATTTTAAGAAATGCAGTACAACATTTATTTTAAATTTTTCAAAATATATTTAAAATGTTTCTTTATCTGTAAATGAATAAAAAAAAATACAACAGAGGTTCCAATACAGCCTATTAAAACTTTAAGCTGCAAGTAATTGGGCAGATTTAATGTTATTCAAAAGAGATAACTTTTCTTACAATAAATTTGCAATGTTGTTTTTGCTGGTAAATTTCTGGCAGTCGGCATGCTTAGATTGCTCACAGAGATTGCTGTTTTACCCTTTTTTTGCCATACTCTGGCTCCACGAGATTGCCCTTTTACCCTTTTTTTTGCCATACACTGACTCCATGAGATTGCCCTTTTACCCTTTTTTTGCCATACTCTGGCTCCATGAGATTGCTCTTTTACCCTTTTTTTGCCATACTCTAACTCCATGAGATTGCCCTTTTACCCTTTTTTTCCATACTCTGGCTCCATGAGATTGCCCTTTTACCCTTTTTTCCATACTCTAACTCCATGAGATTGCCGTTTTGCCCTTTTTTTTGCCATACTCTGGCTCCATGAGATTGCCCTTTTGCCCTTTTTTTGCCATACTCTGGCTCCATGAGATTGTCCTTTTGCCCTTTTTTTTCCATACTCTGGCTCCATGAGATTGCCCTTTTGCCCTTTTTTTGCCATACTTTGGCTCCATGAGATTGCCGTTTTGCCCTTTTTTTGCCATACTTTGGCTCCATGAGATTGCCCTTTTACCCTTTTTTCCATACTCTAACTCCATGAGATTGCCGTTTTGCCCTTTTTTTGCCATACTCTGGCTCCATGAGATTGCCCTTTTGCCCTTTTTTTGCCATACTCTGGCTCCATGAGATTGCCCTTTTGCCCTTTTTTTGCCATACTCTGGCTCTATGAGATTGTCCTTTTGCCCTTTTTTTTGCCATACACTGGCTCCATGAGATTGCCCTTTTGCCCTTTTTTTACATACTTTGGCTCCGTGCGATTGCCCTTTTGCCCTTTTTTCCATACACTGGCTCCATGAGATTGCCGTTTTGCCCTTTTTTTGCCATACTCTGGCTCCATGAGATTGTCCTTTTGCCCTTTTTTTGCCATACTCTGGCTCCATGAGATTGCCCTTTTGCCCTTTTTTGCCATACTCTGGCTCCATGAGATTGTCCTTTTGCCCTTTTTTTTGCCATACACTGGCTCCATGAGATTGCCCTTTTGCCCTTTTTTTTACATACTTTGGCTCCGTGCGATTGCCCTTTTGCCCTTTTTTCCATACACTGGCTCCATGAGATTGCCCTTTGCCCCTTTTTTTGCCATACTCTGACTCCATGAGATTGCCCTTTTGCCCTTTTTTTGCCATACTTTGGCTCCATGAGATTGCCCTTTTGCCCTTTTTTTGCCATACTCTGGCTCCATGAGATTGCCCTTTTGCCCTTTTTTTGCCATACTCTGGCTCCATGAGATTGCCCTTTTGGTGGACAATGAAACAATCACTCTAACATCTCCACTATCTTGGTGTCACACTTGGCTCATTGGTGTCCTTCTTCAGGCTATATTTAATCACTTACTAAGTCTTGTCATCTCCATCTCTAGAACCTCTCCAGGTCTTACAGATTGTGTCCCATCCTAAAACCATACTCTACAAAGAGACAAAACCATTCACTTATCATGTCCCAGATTGACTATTTCAACTCCCTTCAAATTTCCCTTCCATTGACTTGCCTATCCGATTAATCCTGAAGGCTTCCACCTCACCCAATGATTATCATCTGCTGCACTGTCACTCTATCATCTCAAACTTCACTCACTGGTCTCCTTATTTAATCACTCACTAAATCTTGTCATCTCCACCTCCAGAACCTCTCCAGATGTCATAGAATGTGGTACTAAAAAGACACTAATCCATTAATTTATTATGTCCCGGATGGACTATTGCAACTCCTTCCTAATTGGCCTTCCACCCACTTGCCTATCCACATGCCAATCATTGGGCGAGGCTCATCCATCTCACCTAATGCTTATCATCAGCCATCTCTTCCACCAGTCCATACTCCTGCTCCCTATCTCCACAATGAAACATTTCAAAATCCGAACCTTCTATAACTTAAAAAAAAACTCTCTACAGATTTAAAGAAATGACACAATACCTGGTGTGAAAAACTATACATTTAGGACAGAAGAAGACGAAACTGCAATATAGGCCCGATGGTACTTTTCTCACAGGCACAACAATGGAATGGACTGAGAAGCTGGTATTCATTATGTATATAAAGTAAATTATTAATTATACAGTAAACTTCCTGTTCTCTGGCACCCACGGGGACTCCCTATTGTCAGATAAGTGTAGTTGCCGGTTAATTCGGGAGTCCCAGAAAAAAATGGTCTAAACAACCCTTAAACCCCACCCCAAAACCCTAAAAATGCCTTTAAAAAGTAATTAGCACCTAAACTGGGCCATTTAGGCCCAGAAAAAATAATTAGAAAAAATGTTAGTTTTTTTTTGCAGTCTCGAACTGCCGGATAGTGCCGGATAGTGTCGGATAGTGCTGGATAGTGCTGGATAGTGCTGATTATGCCGGATAGTGCTGGATAGTGCCGGTTATGCCAGTTCAGCGGGAGTTTTTTTTAAATGGGGACATGATGCCGGTGTCGGTTGCTTGAGCGTGCCGGTTGGTTAGGTGCCGGATAACCGGGATTTTACTGTATTTAAAAGCTACAAAAGTATTTTCCAGAAAAAAAGAGCAATGCAAGAAAAAGAGGTCATGATTTGAAGATGGAATTCGGACAATGTTTCGGTAATGAGTAATGGAAGGGTTGTAGATGAGTAACTTTCAGTGGGAGTGGTAGGGTCCAACACAGTTAAGTAATTTAAGCATGCCTGGGAGAAGCATCATATTATCCTGAGGTTTAATTAAGACATACATTTTATTTAGATAGAATGGGCAGATTAAATTAGCCTTTTGTTTTTAAATACATACGTTTCCATACAGTATGATTTCAAAGGGACCCAAAGCAGCAACTAAGCTGAAAAATCAGTAGGATCTCACCAGGGGCAGAGTTACCATTGATGCAGGTGGTGCAATGCACCAGGGACCTCCTCTGGTGGGGTGAGGGGCAGTGCCAGGTTTTTTTTTTTTGCTTTCATTTTCAGGACAGTAGAGGTTTACCCTGGCCCAACAAGCCAAACCCTTTAATAATCCCATCGCTTTCTCCAATTCAGCATTTTTATGAATCTTTTGCAAGGGGGCATTTCTGATAATAAAAATATGTCTGGATCTAGTGGTCAGGAGACAGCCTGTAGACAGCCAATAGTACTATTGCTTTTTAACAGCAAATAAAAACATTGAGCCCTATTCTATAGGAAGCCGTTATCGCCTCTAAACTGTACTTTACATGTATTCTACTGACTCCAGCTCGCAACTTACCTCCTTAAACCTAAACTCGTAAATCCTGCCTTTTTAGGTCTGATTTCAGGAGGATGATCATATGATCTGACAATATATAAGCAAGTCCGTTATTTACTTCTTAGACTCAGCCAATAGTAAATGAGCCCGTCATCATGACGTCAGTAACGCATGGAAGTTACACGTAATTTGCAATCGGAGGCTAAGAATTAATTAGTGCCAAAAAGTAATATTTGTCGATCAGGCTCACAATCTAGCAATCTATAAAATGCATTGGAGCATCTGTTCTAGTCCATGTGGGTTCCATGATATGTATTAACCCCTTGAGTCCCGGGATCAATATTACTCAGAAATAACATTTACAAACAATATTTTAATGACATTATTTATGGGTTTGAGACAATTGCGCAATTAATTCTAGTGTCTTTCTATGCCTTAAATATTATGTGTTTAATTGTTGCTACAGCTCTTGTGAGTGCTATTTAGTAGTCATAATATTTTTGACAGAAACTTTATACTTTTCCAGTTGTGGGTCAGACTTTATTTAAGATCAAAATTAATGAAATATCCTGGTCAGATCATGCCTCAATCTGTTTAGCTATTAAAGAAGGGGGAATCAAAAATAATAATCAAATGTGGAAACTGGATCCAACTTTAAGTCAAAAGAACATATAGAGGAGTTAAAATAGGAAATTATCTACTTTTTTTGCCTTTAATGAAGACCCTAATATATCAAGCTCTATAACCTGGTGAACACACAAAGCTTATATGCATGGAATGTTTATATCTAGAGCTATAGATGCTAGGAAAAACATTAAGAGAATTATACATTAATAAATAAGAATAAATAAGATCTCGCCCAGTAAGGAGATTGGGATACAGATCAATGAAATGATCAATAATAATAATCAAATGAAATTATAGATTCGGAAATTCCAACAAAACCATTATTTAATGGGAAATAACGCAGAAAAAGTACTAACTAATAAACTAAAAAAAAACTAAATATTCAAAACAGGATTAGAGGTTAAGAGGGCAAGATAATAAATGATATTCTCAACTGAAAGAAATTGGTAATGTTTTTATGAAATATTACCAATTCTTATAAAATTTGGAAAAGGAAGGTAACTTTGTATAGCCCCTTAAATCAGATATAAAAAAAATCTCGATAAAACTAAATTACCAACAATATCTAAAGGGGAATGAGTAAAATTAAACAAGGAAATTACCCTTGGGGAAATAGAAGATTCTATAAAAAAGTTAAAACATTATAAAGCTCCAGGGAAAGATGGATATCTGAATTTTTTTCTGCTGAGTTAAAAACACCCTTACATAAAATGTTTAATGAAATAAAGCAACAAGGTATAATTCCTCAAGAAATGTCAGAGGTAAAAATCCTAAATATTTTAAAAACAGATAAAGATCCAGAGGAAAAACAATTATAGACCCATATCAATAATTAATCCAATTCATGAATTTTACCAAGTTAATTAAAGGAGACCATGATTGTTATGTTGACGGGAGACAAGGCCCAAATAATATCAGGAAAATAACTGATATAATGTCTTGGTCTAATTAAATAAATCTTCCCTCGCTCACCCTGTCATTGGATGCAGAGAAAGCATATCGACAGGGTGAGCTGGGATTTTATAGATTACGTTTTGAATAAGTTTGGCTTGGTGCAATTTGGAGCAAAGGCGATCAAGGCTTTATATAAAAATCCTACGGCTATAATTAGTTTAATGGGAGTAGAAACGGAAGAATTATCTTTAAGAAATAGAACAAGACAATGGTGCCCGCTTTCACCGTTAATTTTCATTTTAACAATCGAGCCGTTAGCCAAACTTGTAAGATCTTCCAGTGGCATCAAAGGAATTATAATAGGTAATGAGACATATAAAATATCATTGTTTGCGGACGATGTGGTCTTAACATTGTCTGATCCAGATAACTCCCTATTCGAATTATATAAGATTTTGGAAAAATATAGTTAAATGTCCTATTTAAAGTTAACATTTGTAAATCAGAAAAAATATAATAGTTTTAAATGGGAGCAGATTGAAAACTACAATAGAGCTATCAACTTAATTGGAAGTGCAATCATATTACTCATCTAGGAATCAATCTTTCGTATGGTTTAAAAAACTTAATGAAGAAAAACCTTGATAAAATATATTTACAAATTAGGAGAATAATATTAGACTGGAATCAATTAAATCTATCTCTGACAGGGAGAATATCTGCAATGAATATGGTAATAACACCAAAGTTTACTTGGATATCTTGTAGTATTTTCAAAAATGATTAAATACATTTATTTATAATAAAAAAAAATCAAGAATTAGAATAGAAATCTCAAAAAGAAACTTTGAGAAGGGAGGAATTTCATTCACCTCAATCAAAGATATACGTGAATCAATTATTCTCTCCCATTTGTTAGGGTGGAATTATTTGAAAACTATCGCTAACTGGATATATATAAAAGTTGATATGGTACCAAATACACCTAAAGAATTATATTTGTGGCTTCCTAGGTTGGAAATAAAACAAAAAAAATCTTCGCCAGAGGGAATATACTCAGTATTGAAATTCTGGTATCTACAATAATTTTTCAACTTCCCCTCTTTAGCAGCACCTTTGGAGGTATTAATATATCATGAGGAACTGAGCAGTATATCATATTTAAAAAAAGGGTGTGAAAAATATTAAAGTTCTATATTATAAGGGATCAAGATCAACTCAAAATCTGGTTCAAAATGATTCCCCTTTGCAAGGTCTATCTTGGTTAGATCTTTACGTATTTAATTAAAAAATGATCGAACATAGGATATCAAATAAACTATTAAGCAAGAATTGTCCGAATTTCAACTATTGACCATTAAAGACACCATAGCTGCCATGCTATCCTGAGTAAGATCAAATATAGACGTAAAACTGAGATAATTACTAAATGGGAATGGAATTAGGAATAGAAGGGTCTGAAGACAAATGGTGGGATGGCTTTAGAGTAGTGAAAAAAATGTCCCAATGTGTTACATATAGAGAACCTTTCTTTAAACTAGTCCAGAGATGGTATTGGGTTCCAGTAGAATTAAATAGATTTGATGTTGAATATTCTGCCTTATGTTGGAGAGGATGTCAAAACGTAGGTACCCACGCTCATATATGGGGGGATTGTAAATATGTTAGATAGATTGATAGATAGATATATAGATAGATATAGATATATAGATAGATAGATAGATAGAGATAGATGGAAGGATAGATAGATATATAGATAGATAGATAGATAGATAGATAGATAGATAGATAGATAAAGAGATAGATAGATATAGAGATAGATAGATAGATAGATAGATACAGAGATAGATAGATAGATAGATAGATAGATAGATAGATAGATAGATAGATAGATATAGAGATAGATAGATAGATAGATAGATAGATAGATAGATACAGAGATAGATAGATAGATAGATAGATAGATAGATAGATAGATAGATAGATAGATATAGAGATAGATAGATAGATAGATAGATAGATAGATAGATAGATAGATAGATAGATAGATATAGAGATAGATAGATAGATAGATAGATACAGAGATAGATAGATAGATAGATAGATATAGAGATAGATAGATAGATAGATAGATAGATAGATAGATAGATAGATAGATAGATAGATAGATAGATAGATAGATATAGAGATAGATAGATATAGAGATAGATAGATATATATATATATAGATAGATAGATAGATAGATAGAGTGATAGATAGATATAGAGATAGATAGATAGATAGATACAGATAGATAGATAGATAAAGAGATAGATAGATAGATAGATAGATAGATAGATAGATAGATAAAGAGATAGAAAGATAGAATGTTAATCTGTATTTGTCTTTGTCTGAACTTAATTTATGTTCAGCACTACGGAATATGTTGGCGCGTTATAAATACACTATAATAATAATCATAGATAGATAGATAGATAGATAGATAGATAGATAGATAGATAGATAGATAAATAGATAGGTAGATAGATAGATAGATATTGTTGAACAATAACCCTTTAGGTCAAACATGTCTGTAATTCAGGTAGACATAATGGTTAGAGATGATGGCCATGTTGGATAATATCTGCAATTTTGCATAAAAAGTTGAGAAACTTATAAAAAAATATTATTCTCTGCTTGTTGCAATCTATCACTGATGTGTTACGTCCCACGTTTCAATCCCACCCAGGGTACAAAATAAACATAAAGAATATTCAATTAAAGCAAACCCCCTCAGGGGCTGTAAAGGTCTTATATCTCTGGGCTGATGCCGGAGGGTTAAAGGGACCTCTCCATGTGTGTTGTGTTAGAGGTGTGAAATCTGGATGTTGTCAGCGTCAAACCCATCAATCCCTGTACAGAGGATCATAAAACTTCTATAATGCAAACCAGACGCGGCTACTGTACACCCAGCACTTTGGGTTTGCTCCCTTTAATATAAGCTTTCTTGGAAAAATAGGTGGGTTTTAGCTACCCGGGGTCCCCCTCCAGTGGCAAATCATTATCATTTTATTAATACTATTTAATACATCTTGAATTATTATTATTATTTTCTTTATAAATAACACTTAATTGATAAATGAGTGATAAAACAAAAGTAATAATAATAATATTAATAATTCAAGATGTATTACAATAATATTGTTGTAATACATCTTGAATTATTATTATTATTTTTTAAATAAGAATCAGTAATTTGGTTATTATTAACTACTACATAAATAAATGATGGGCAGTACCCCCTGTCCCTCCTCAGTCCACCTGTCCCTTCTCAGTCCCCCCTGTCCTTCCTCAGTCCAGCTGTCCATTCCCAGTCCACCTATCCCTTCTCATTCCCCCCTGTCCCTCTTCAGTCCACCTGTCCCTCCTCAGTCCACCTGCCCCTTCTCAGTCCCCCCTGTCCTTCCTCAGTCCACCTGTCCATTCCCAGTCCACCTATCCCTTCTCATTCCCCCCCTGTCCCTCTTCAGTCCACCTGTCACTCCTCAGTCCCCCTGTCCTCCTCAGTCCCCCTGTCCTCCTCATTTCCCCTGCCCCTCCTCAGTCCAACTGTCCCATCTCAGTTCCCCTCCCCCCTCAGTTCCCACTTTCCTCCTCAGTCCCCCTGACCTCCTCAGTTCCCCTTCCCCCCTCAGTCCTCTATCCCTCCTCAGTCCCTTTGTCCCTCCCCAGTCCCCCTGTCCTCCTCATTTCCCCCTGTCCCTCCTCAGTCCACCTGTTCCTTCTCAGTCCTCCTTTCCCCCTCAGTCCCCCCTGTCCCTCCTCAGTGCCCCATGTTGCACCTCAGTCCCCTGTCCCACCTCAGTCCCCCTGTCTTCCTCAGACCCCCTGTCCTTCTCAGTCCCCTGTCCCTCCTCAGTGCCCCCTGTCGCTCCTCAGTCCCCCTGTCCTCCTCATTTCCCCTTGTGCCTCCTCAGTCCTCCGTCCCTCCTCAGTCCCCCTGTCCTCCTCAGTCCCCCTGTCCTCCTCATTTCCCCTTGTGCCTCCTCAGTCATCCGTCCCTCCTCAGTCCCCCTTCCCCCTCAGTCCCCTGTCCCTCCAAAGTTCCCCCTCTCCCTGCTTAGTCCACCTGTCCATCCTCAGCTCCATCTCTGAACCCTCGCAGCGAGGGGCATGTCTGGGACACGCTGGGATGATCCACTTTGCACGCGCCCAAGCAGTGTTGGCAGGCGTGACAGACACGGCACTTTATATTATAAGATAGTTTTAAAAGATAACATTTTCTACATTGGCCCCATAGGATATCATAGGAATGAAATGGTTTTACATGAGTTATTTAGAAAGCAATTTGATCAATATTCATTAAGTCTA
The DNA here is from genome assembly GCA_027410445.1 of Discoglossus pictus. Classification (NCBI taxonomy): domain Eukaryota; kingdom Metazoa; phylum Chordata; class Amphibia; order Anura; family Alytidae; genus Discoglossus; species Discoglossus pictus. The sequence continues at coordinate 245,283,031 of CM050169.1, read as the reverse complement.
TCTAGTCTGCCCATTGCTTCTACATAAGAGTTTGACTTCACCAATCCCCAGGATGGACCTAAAGGTATATGATAGGTTACTTGGTGTTGCTAGGTATATAATATCCCTGTGTATATATTTAGTTTTGTCCACTTTATTTTATTAAGCAGTGCTTATAAGCTCTTTTTACAGACTAAAACAAAGCAAATATCATATGAAGTTTGTGACAACCTGTATGTTGGATGGGGTATGATAAGAGCCTAATGCCCAAACCTCTCCTTACAGGTGTGCCCCATTCGTTTTACCTCTGTACAGCAGGAAGACCTTTCAGCCCTTGGGTAAGACTGAGAGATGTTACTTACTCCAGCAATCAGGATTCCAGCATCAATAACGAAATCCACACATTCATTATGTGAACCAATGAAAAAGTATTGAAACAACATACATATTTATACCGCACTCCTAGCAACAAAAGGCCAATCAATTCAAATTTGCATCCATGGTTACCCCAATCACCTTCTAGCTCACTATTCATGCCCAGGTGGGCTGGATTCCCTCCTACCCCCTTACTATATGATATCATGCCTAATAATTACCACCCTGGGCTAGGAGCCTGAAAGTCTAAGAGACTGGTATCTAGGCAATTTCTACTATCCTATGCTTCTAACAGGCATAACAAGGAATAACGCAAAAATCACTATGCCCCAATGTTAACCCATATCTTAGTGAACCCCTTTCCCCAGGCACAATATGCCTATCCTATAAGGCTGAGGGCATCAGTCTGTAAGGTATTACACAGCTTGTACCATGGCATGCTACAGGCGTGTCAGGGTTATTTCGGGCCTCAAGTGCCCTATCGCTATCTATGATTGGGTCACTATTGCCCACATGCCCCCAACATATATTCTTCCATATGAGGCTTCCTATGGATGCCCACTGAGCCTCCACCTATACTTATGGGTGTTTATAGACCCCATGGCAGCATATATTAATGTCCTATCCCTGGGGTTCCATTAATGATGGGGGCCCCAATTTGGTATATTATGTATTGTGGCATGACCCCTTGGTATATAGTGATAGGCCCTTGGGTTGGTTCTTAGGTGTTCCATGGGGGATAGGTACTAGGAAAGCCAATTGGGATCCCCATGAAGCAGTTCTTATGTCTTTATAGTGGGTAGGGATAGCTAATGGTGGCTAATGAGGGGTTAATAGACCCCATCCCAAAGCACAAGTGGATGTGGAAAGGGGGGGCAAGAGTATCGGAAAGTATTGAGGGGGTCCCAGAGTGATACTTGGAGTAATAGGGGGTTGGGAACACAAGCAGAGTGCCTACGGGAGCCATGTATTTGAGTATCTCACACTGATGAGCCACATATTAGGGCGAAACTGCTGTCTGGGAGTGAGTTCTGACTCTCCATCCTAAGCCAAGGCAATGACCTAAAGCCTGTCTGCAGGTATCCGACACCGAAGTGCCTTTCATCATCTTAGTTTGTGGGTGGATAGGAAAGGCTGACAGCATCTCAAAATGGCAAACTTCTGTTCTAATTCTCTTTAAATTACTTCACTGGGTAATAGGAAGCTCAGTGCACAATTTGAAAAAGTGGAGATGGCGGAGATAGATAGATGAGGTCATTGAAGCAATGAACATGAATTTGAGGGAGCACAGATGGGCTGTGCATGACAGATGTGTCTGTCGTACTGTGGTCCATAGGACTGAATGACTGAACAGCAAAGATATTATTAACAAAGGTCCGCATAGTTAGAACTATGGTTTTCCCTGTAGTAACATACGGATGTGAGAGCTGGACCATAAAGACGTCTAATTGTAATGTTGGCAAAAACTGCTTAGAGTCCCTTTGACTGCAAGAAGATCCAATCAATCAATACTACAAGAAACGAAGACAAACTGGACACTAGAAGATTTGATCATGAGGCTGAAGCTCAAATAGTTAGGCCATATCATGAAACGGCAGGATTCCCTAAAGAAGACTCTTATGTAATTGAAGCAATGAGCACAAGCTTGAGGGAGCTTGAGGGGACTCAGAGGGGTAGTGGCTGACAGATGTGCCTGGCACGCTGTGGTCCATAGGGTCATGGAAGGTCAGACACCACGG
>CM050169.1:245175938-245275938 GCA_027410445.1 Discoglossus pictus | reverse complement strand
TTGGAAGTTGTTTTATTTTTTTTTTTTTACTATTTTTTGTATTGCTATACTGTGGAGAATGCACATAATAAATGAGTAATTCTGCTTTATCTTTCAGGCAGGAGCGTGGTAATTTGCATTTAAAGTGCCTATAACATTTAAAGGGCAAGTGAATGAATAGGTTTATAATTTAATATTAAATGTATATATTAGATTTATATATATATATATATATATATATATATATATATATATATATATATATACTGTATATATACTACGAGGAACATCTATCTATCAATTATATATAGATATATAGCGGTAACTTGACGCATCTCACTGACAAGTAAATGCCTCAGAGCTTGACGCTTGCTCGGAACTCGACGCGCTCGCAACACCCCGCATCCTGTCTTTCACTTCTGTACTGTAGAGTAGTGCCTGCAATAGCCCAAGAGCAGTTGGTGCCTGCAAGAATCAAAGTGTCTATAAGATCCAAAGTGCAGCCTGTGCCTATAAAAACAAAGTGTAGCCTGTGTTTATTAGAAGCAAAGTGCAGTCTGTGCCTATAAGAACCAAAATTCCAAGCAATAAGCTCTCTCCTCCTCCCCACCATACCATTGGGCCCTCAATTCCTCTCATATGGTTAAAGTGAAGTTAAATTCTATGTTATTTGATCTAATTATTGTTTTTTACTTAAAGCTATACCTGGTTTAACGCTGTAGATGGTTCCAGGCAATAGGAGTGCTAAGTGAAACATGGGGAACATAGGGATAGGGTAACATGGGGAAGATAGGGTAACACAGGGAAGATAGGGATAGGGTAACATGGGGATGATAGGGATAGAGGAACATGAGGAAGATAGGGTAACACGGGGAAGATAGGGATAGGGGAACACGGGGAAGATAGGGATAGGGTAACATGGGGAAGATAGGGTAACATGGGAAAGATAGGGATAGGGGAACATGGGGAAGATAGGGATAGGGAAACATGGGGAAGATAGGGATAGGGTAACATGGGGAAGATAGGGTAACATGGGAAAGATAGGGATAGGGGAACATGGGGAAGATAGGGATAGGGAAACATGGGAAGATAGGGATAGTGGAACATGGGGAAGATAGGGATAGGGGAACATGGGAAGATAGGGATAGGGAAACATGGGAAGATAGGGATAGTGGAACATGGGGAAGATAGGGATAGGGAAACATGGGAAGATAGGGATAGGGGAACATGGGGAAGATAGGGATAGGGGAACATGGGGAAGATAAGGATAGTGGAACATGGGGAAGATAGGGATCGGGAAACATGGGAAGATAGGGATAGGGGAACATGGGGAAGATAGGGATAGGGTAACATGGGGAAGATAGGAATAGGGTAAAATGGGGAAGATAGGGTAACATGGGAAAGATAGGGATAGGGGAACATGGGGAAGATAGGGATAGGGTAACATGGGGAAGATAGGGATAGAGGAACATGGGGAAGATAGGGATAGTGGAACATGGGGAACATAGGGATAGGGTAACATGGGGAAGATAGGGATAGGGTAACATGGGGAAGATAGGGATAGTGGAACATGGTGAAGATAGGGATAGGGAAACATGGGGAAGATAGGGATAGGGTAACATGGGGAAGATAGGGATAGTGGAACATGGGGAAGATAGGGATAGGGAAACATGGGAAGATAGGGATAGGGGAACATGGGGAAGATAGGGTAACATGGGGAAGATAGGGTAACATGGGGAAGATAGGGATCGGGGGAACATGGGGAAGATAGGGTAACATGGGGAAGATAGGGATAGGGGAACATGGGGAAGATAGGGATAGGATCTCAACCTTTTTGGAACTCATCCAGAACTCATATTACTATATATATATATATATATATATATATATATATATATATATATATATATATGGGACTATTGCTGTATAAACCGTAAATATATTATATACCATAATAAGATTATGAAATCATCTGATTGAGGATAATTAGTAGTGTGAATTTCATTTTCCATGAACAAAAAAAAACTCCTTAACATTAATAAATTACCCTAAAGTTTGCAATATTTCTTCAGTTGATTCCGAGATTTAACGCTACCTGAAAATCCTCGCTAAATTAGAATAAAATTCATAATTCGTTGTGGGCAATCAGAGGCAGGTACAACAATGTATCTGTTTCCCTTTCAATGGCTGAGACAGCTGGATATCCCATAAACGTACATATACTATAAAGGACCACTGCAGTGCAAGGTGTTCTTATAAAATACTACACTTGATAATGAGCTAAGATAGGAAAAACAATCTCTCATTTATTAACATACAGTTATGTTATAGTAGGTGCCGCCATTTTTCTTTATTTTTCTTTATTTACATTTGTCCAAGGCACTTTACTTATTTTTAAAGTGGTAAACTCTTGTTTCGAGATACAGAGCATTTGCATTTTTGTTGAACAAACATAATAGGCTGCGCGTACAGTGAGATTGGGGTTTGTTTCAGAAATGGGTCAAGGAGCCAGAGGCAAGATCAGGTCAGGGTGCAAAAGGTCAAGTTGAGATGTCAGGAGAAGAAGAATGAAGAGATGTCAGTTGTATCAGGGTTGGAAAGAGACAGGAAGGAGGAGGTCTTCACGGAGATGTGGAATGTTTGTAGGTTGGAAGGCTGTCTGACGTAAAGTGGGAGACACAACGGAACTAAGACTGGGCACAGGGTGGCAATAGGAAGGTGGCAAGATATGGAGGTGCAAGGCAATGTAAAGACAAGGCAATGTAAAGACTTGCTTCTACAGGTTGGAAGGAGACATTGAGGACACAATGGAAACATAATAACACAACTTGGGAATGGAGGGCCCAGGTGCAGAATAATTTGAGCCCCCCTGCAACTTCTCTACCCACCCCTTGGGGTCAATAAAAAAGCCAAATATATACGTAGACAATTAAATCAGATCAACTTCCTATAAAGTAATTATCTGCCATCCTCATCTAATAAATTAAGATTCCTCATTCACTGCCAACCCTGGTGCTTTGCCCCTGCTGCACCTGCAGTAGACATTGTTTTTCAGTAGGACTCCTTAGTCTACAAGGCTCTTCATTGTCGAGAAAGCCATGCGTCTTCACATGGAAAACCAATGTTGTGATATTGTTTATAAATAAGACATAAAGTATCGACTGCGTCTTTTTATCATCTTTCCATTTCCAATACATGTTGCTTATAATCAGATGCTATAAAGATGTTGCCGCGGTGTTATCTATCTCTGTACAGGGATGTCCCCAGATCATTGTTTTTATATGGAATAAGCCAACAGCTGCTGAGGCCATTTATTAGATTTTTTTCTGATGATGATCTCTTTGTATACGATCGAGCTGCCAAATCTATTTTACTCCAGTGAACTCTCTAGATTATGGCCACTGGCTCCAGTGTTATTTTAGTGACACATTGGGATGCTTTAAATATTAAATACAATGAACACATTTAAATAAAATATCTTCCATCTTGCAGGATATCTGAACATTAAAGCACTTTATTCTTGCAATTCACATTATTTATAAACCTACAAACTTATGACAACACTATAAACGATGGGCATAGTAAATAGATGTGAGTTTTAATAATACAGATTTAATGATATAGATGCAAATATATACAAAAAGGTCCAAACAAGAGGCGATGACTGGTCATCTGAAACAAAATACATCAGGCGTATCCTTAAAGAAAGCCATGTTTAAAATGGTTATGGATTACAAGATTCCCAGCATGTAGTGGAGTAACTGTATTTCTCGGAATTCTGACCATGAAACAAGTTTTTGTACTTTTTGAGACGTTCAAATGTAAACACGAATGTACTATATATATATATATATATATATATATATATATTTGTATACTGTATATATACATATTTCTTTACTTTCAGAGTCAACCCTACTTAAAAGAAGCTAAATCTATAAATTTGTAAAGTTGTGATTTTCGTAGTATAACACAGAGATCTGCTCTTGCCTACATGAAGCGTCCTGCGGCTTCGCACTGTTTAGTAGATATGAGCACTTCCTTGTTGCTGTGATCTCAGGTCACAGACAGTGGGCTCGTGACATCATGTCTGGGGAATGGACGGCTTTAGATTAGCGCTTGTAGGGGTGTAATAAATATATATTTTTAGCTAAGTTTGGTCAGTTTGTGTATAAATATGCCCTGTTGGGTTTCTCATGACCAAATTATGACATTAAACCATTTATTAAATACACAAACAATTTGTACATTTCCTCAGACCAAGGAAACTGGTCTGAACTGAGACTCCCTGCTGGGCATCTATGGATGTATATGGTATTTATATTTACTCATATTACCCTCACTGTCTACAACAAACATGGGTCCTAATTGTGTTAGGTGCAATCTTATCAAGATGTGTAGGTGTAATGATATCCAGTTCTGGCCGGCTTATGGATGGAATACCCTCAGTGGTGGATATACTAATAATGAATGTCCGGTAGCTGCTGAGTATCTATAGGTGGTGATTATGAGTACATATATATTATATAGGGCCAATAGTACCGATACACCCCGATCACTACCGCGTTGTGGTGACGGTGCTTGTGTACCTCGGTGAAGCTGTGACCACGCGTGGCTCAGCATTAGTTGGGTGACATTGTATAATTGTGGGAGCAGGTATTTCTAAATGTTTGTTCTTGGTATTTCTTGTTGTGAGAGTCTGGGATAACCATTAGAAAGTCTTCGTTTCTCTTTCGGGATGTGTACGTCTCATTTTTATTTAATTAGGTCACTTGTTTAGGCTGTTTTTTTCTGGTACTGGGATCCTAACATGTCTCATACGTATCCTCATAAGGGGTGTATTGGTTCTTGCGGGAGGTTGAGTCTACAAGTAAGGATCTGGCTCACTACGAGACTTGTAGAGCCTTCCGAGAACACGTAGAGTCACGTAGTTGCACTTCAGGGAACAGTTCATATGTAGTGATGGCTTATAAGAGTTTATACGTAAGGCAGCCATGTCATAACTACGTTAGCTATGGTTTGGAAATTCACTCACTGGATTTCCTACAAGAGTCTGGCAATTGAACCCTTTGTTGGGCACCATAACTTGTATTATGGCCACAGCCCTTGACCATGGGGGGGGGGGGGGGTGGCGTGTTCCCATTGTGACAAGCTGTCAGTCTCCACAGGGTTTGATCACTTAAAATAAATAAATAAATAAATAAATAAATAATTGATTAATAATTAATTAACAACTAATGAATTAATAGTTAATCCTCATATTGCAGATCAGAGGAGATCTTAAAAGGTTGAACTTGATGGACTGAAAGTCTTTTATCAACCTTAAACACTATGGCCCTCATTCAATTGCAATTTGGCCAATTGAATAGGGCTCTAAATAAACACATAACATATTTTTAAAGAAGTTTTTAGTTAGTAAACATCTATCCAAAAGCAAGGTTTTCACTAACTAAAAGTTTAAAAATATGTTATGTGCTTATTTAGAGCCCTATTCAATTGGACAAATCGCAATTGAATGAGGCCCTATGTAACTATGTAACTTGTTTCCGACACTTTTGATAAATTTGGATACAATTACAGGAAGCTTTAAATGTTTTTCCAAATGTATTATATGATATTCACCAAACAAAGCCTCCCTCAAATTTAGACCCTCATTCCTGGCAGCTGTGCAGAAATATCCCCCAATTCTCAGCTTCAGTCTTATAAAGTCTATGCTCAGCTGAGCTAATCAAAGGCTTCAGGAGTTAACTCTTTTACAACTTCTGGGGGAAAAAGTTTTAAAAAGTCTGTGGCTCATACAAATCCCTAACATCAATCAGAAGTTCAGATGTAAAAGGCCAAACCTGCTTGACTAGGGGTAAACTCTCTAGATTATGGCCGAGCCCTGTTCTATTTTTGGCTTTTGACATCTCTTGGTGTGGATCAGACACTTCTTGCATATAATATTCAGAAATATTTCAAGAAATGTTTAATAAATACACTTTTTATATTTAGTAAACATGTATACAGTTAATTTGCTAGATATAACTACTTAGTATTAAATTGATAATAAACTTTTAGTGTCCTTTTTAAGCATTTGGTGTTTTTGTTATTTAAAGTTTATTAAACATGATCACACTGGGGGTTTTGCATTTTTATTTTGAGATAAGTAGACACGAGAGACCACACACAAATATCTACACAGAAGTTTTACTTGTGGTTTTGTTACTTGTATCTACTTGTTTACCCTCGGGTGTACAAATTATATTTATAGTAGATGTTTTGTTCCCAAACCTTTGATCTATTTTGTTTCAAAAGAGATTCAGTAAAGGCTTTAAATTGTTTATGAATTGGTCGAGTTCTCAGAACATTATGTCTGTTTTATTATTTGATGATATCATTTGCGTGGCCATTTTTGTTATACTCGATACGCCCGTGTATACTCATGTAGGTGAGAGCACCTGCCCTAGCCAGGAATTTATCCACAAATGTCAAACATACACATATATTAAGGGGCAGAACAACCGCGGGTGCACCTGGTGCAATGCACCAGGGCCCCCCTCTTGGGGGAAGCCCAGTGCTGTCTAAATTGTTTTACCTGTGGGCGGCCCACCTCCTGCCCCATAGCAATCTGGCTACTTCTGCTCCTCCCAAGGCTCCCTTGCCCTCAACAGCTCCTGCACTTCTATTGCCCCCCTGTCTGAGGCTGAGGCAGGGAATTCCGAATGACATCACACATACTTGTCATCATTTGGGATTCCCTGCCCCTGAGAAAAATAAAACGAGGTCGCAAAAAGACGCAGTTAACGGCTGAACAGTGCAAATCAAAAAACACCAAACACACAAAAAAAACACAATAAAAATAAAATAAACACTCACACACAGCACGGGGACAGCCAGGACGTCTGGGAGTGAGCTTATACGCGAATTTAAGCAGAATTTTGCAAGTTTTGGGACTCGAAAATCAGCTAAGCGAGTAAAAAAATGTTGGCCGCAAAAAAATTAAAACAATGCTACACGACCATGAAGCGCGCAAAACACCGCCACACTATTACCAAGGATGGAAGATGCTCACGAAACTGCGTAAGACATACAATATCGACGCCATTTCACACTAACTTGCACATTACCACATTACGCTTTTGAAATGGTGTTTCTCACGCCTAAACAAACGGTTTAGTCTTGCGCACGCAGTCTATATACGCTGCACTCTTAGCACATTGCTGACACTTTCACATCAGATGATCAACAGTCTCCCCGTACATTTTAAAAAATACGCCAAAAGATTGTTAGCTCTTCAGGATATTGATTGCATATTAAGTACAAATAGGTAATGTATATTCATTTATTAATTAATTATTACAAAAAACAAACAAACAAAAAAAACAAAAATCTCATATTTTACACTGCCCTTACTTTATGAATAATGCTCATTGGCTGACAGGGTTAGGACACTCAAAGCAGTTAAATATTGAAATCACTCTGATACATTTTCGTGAGCCCAAAAGCTGTACTTTGCTCTTTGCGACAGATAAAGCATGCAGTGATCACCATTGGTGGCCCATAGGGTTGCAGCTGTGAGCCTCACAAAGCGAGGCGAGCCATTGCCTCGCAAAGCAGGACTTAGGCGCTCAATGCACCGCGACAGGCAAGTCACTAGTATATATATATTTGGCAGTAACCTCGAAAAAGCTGCCCATGGGTAGATTTTCTGGCATGTGCATAATCCACCCTGGGCTTTGCTTAAAGCTGTGTAATACAGCAGACATTTGCCTAAAAGGAGCAAAGCCTTTGTTGGCACATTTGCATGTCCCAGGTTCCTAGAATACAGTCCAATAGCTGTATTTCTTGGAATTCTGAGCAGGAAATAAGTCTTTTAACTTATTTTAGATATACAAATGGGAGCGCAAAATTATTATATATAACAGTTTTTCTTGGAACTCTGATCTGGAGGCAGGTTTTTTATCTTGCTTTAGACGTTCAAATGTGAACACAGATGTACTTTTTATTTACTGTACTACTGTACGGTGGAGGCTTCTATCGCTCTTTTGCCCGCCATATTATAAATGATTGATGTGGTGAACGACCTACTCATAATTTCCACAACACAGGCTGAGATCCCGCTCCATGCTGATGATAGCCAGTAAGCTTGAAACAGCTGTACGTGGATAGGATACTCAGCTTGTGTTTATTCCAACCTTGGCTTTGCATTAAAGCTGTGTAATAACAGCATGCATAAGCTTAAAGGAAGCCATGTTTGATAATCTCTAGGATTGAAGAGCAAGGCATTTGTGGCCATATTTGCACGTCCCAGCTCAGCTTCCCAGAATGCAGTGTAATAACTGTTTTTCTTGGAACTCTGAGCTGGAAGCAGGTTTTTTAACTTGCTTTAGACGTTCAAATGTGAACACAGATGTACTTTATATTTACTATATATATTTATAATGTACAATATATATATGTATATATTGTGACAGAGTTATCCAAGGGGTTTATGTGAGTCTCAGACTTTGCAATGCTTTCTTCCCCCAGTCAGACTGCAAGTGTTATCTTTACATCTCAGTTAATTTGCTGCATCTGATCTGAGCTGATATTTATGGTTCTTTAAAGTGAGGGAATATCCAAACCCTCTGATTATCTTGGTGTTATATTAAGATATTACACAACTGTCTACTAAAAACAGTCTGAATTTTGTTGTTGTACAGTCATGTCCAATTCTTGATGACCTTATGGATCACAGCACATCACACACATCTGTCAGCCTCTGCCCCTCTGAGCTCATGAAATGCATGTTCATTTGTTTAGTTACCTCATTTATGCATCTCCGCCTCTGACGTCCCCTTTTTCTTGTACATTCAATCTTTCCCAGAGTCAGAGTCTTAACTAGGGAATCCTGTCTTCTCATGATATGGTCTTAATAACTGAGCTTCAGCCTCATGATCAAACCTTCCAGTGAACAGTTTGGCTTCAATTCCTGTAGTACTGATTTATTGGATCTTCTTCCAGTCCAAGGGACTCTCAGCAGTTTTCACCAACACCACAAGTCTCCGGCGCTCAGACTTCTTTATAGTCCAGCTGTCACATCCGTATGTTACTAATGGGAATACCTTAGGTCTAACTGTGCGGACAATTGTGGATAGTGTACTGAATGTGCTTCATCATTACATGTAGTACATTATTCACCTGCTGTCACTCACATAGGACATCTCCTCACCCATAGTCTACATCTGTGTGCAGAAAAAAATAAGAGGATTTTTGGAGGTAAATATTGGATGCTGCTGCTAACAAGACAGAGGGGACCTTGCATCACTGATACGTTTGTCGGAGGCTGAGTATTTCGAGATTATTTTGCAGGTTTCCGAGTGCAGGGGAAACATTCAGATGAGAAGAATCTCAGGTATCTGGGGAGGTTTGGGTGCACAAGGAGCCATATCATAATGTCCAGTTCAGAGTGGGGGTCGTGGCCCCTTTTTCCCCCGCAGGGGATAACTATGACGAAACCGTATGTTAACACATGGGTGCAATCCGTGTTGCACAATGTGTCACACATTAGCCTAATATGACGCGCAAAGATTATTATTTATATGTAAGGAATAATTAGACAAATGGCTAATTCAACACAGGCACTGTTTAATTTAATCAGTTTTAAATGTTACCATTTTATTTCAATGTATTGCTGGTACCATCTGACAGTGAAAGGGTTAAGAAGAATTCACCTTGTTTTGGGCAAAGTCAAAGTTAAAATACCCCCTGAGTTTCTTGACTCATGTACTACTTCTGAATGAACTTTAAGAACTTTTAAGTAGTAAACATCAGTATAAACAACTTTTACGTGCATTTAAAAAATATATTATATGCTCATTTGAAGAACTACAAAATAAACTGATTGCTTCTCTACGTGCGCCTATTTCTAAGCGAAGGTAAAAAAACTAAAATGTGGCTCCCACTTCAGCATAATTGCACTTATTAGTTAATAAATTAATCATTGCATTTTTTTTTTACTTTCTCCGTGTACTCTTACTAAATATTGGACTTGAGCGGCTCTTTATCTTGACATGATGTTCCGACTCAGCTCCAATTATGGGATCTGGCCCAAGAACAAACATCGTTATCCAAATAAACAAACATGATATAGCTGTTTGGAGCTCAGAATAGCATTAAGTTGCCATTAATACAAAATATTACAATCTCAATTTTCCGATATTACCATGAAAAGCCCATTCGCACAGATGACTAATAACCTCTCCTTCTAAACATTAAGATACTTAGCAACATAAACCAAACATGAGCCACAATCCAATGTATATTAATGGCGTTCTATCAAAGCTGTAAATTTAGATAAATACTTGTAGCTCAGGCTATATAATCGTTATATTTTACATGACATTTCGATGCTTAATTAATTATCAACACTTCATTAGCCAAAAAACTAGATGTTTCCTCTAAACACTGCGTCTTTATTCCTCCTGCTCGAGGCATCGCAGGTTCTTCTTAGATATTAATCTCTTGGTTTCATATACTCTACTTAATTTAAAGCCTCAAAAAGTGTGTTCAAAAGCCCCTGAGTTGGAACATTGAGGCCTGGTCAGTAGCACATGTGACCGAGCCATTGAACACTGGATAAACTGCTGATTGTACAGGCCGGTCACAGTTTTATTCTTTATATTTAAGAGACACATGATAGAAAGATGTCAGTAAAGGCCATCAAAGACGCCCTACTCAATGGATGAACTGTATTCTGGGACTTTGTGGTGTGTAGCGTTAAATTAGGTTTTTCAGGCCAAAGGGAAAAAAGTGCTAAAACCTATCAAGACCAACATGGGACATGGTCTGGCTGCTTATTATTATGTAAATAAGAGAGCTATTGATCCGGGGTCATTCCGCTTTGGGGCAGAAAGATAGACAGTAAAGTGTCCCATTGTCTTGTAGCGGTTCAGTTTTTGCATCGTAGTAAACCTTATTCTTAAAACACTTCACTCAAACTAACTCGTACCAAGTAGATGGCCAACAATACCAGACAATGTAATGGCGGCCAATGGAATAAATAATATGTTGGTAAAACTGGCAAAAAATATAACATTTTACAGAGATGGGACTATTACGCTGATGTGATTTTGTAGCGTTGAGAGGCGAGTTTCCTGTTACCCAATGAAATTATTTGCAGAATCGTGTTGGACGCTTATTAAATGGACATTACGCTGTTGGTTTATTGACATCAGTTTATTTAATTTAACTGTCAGAAGTTGACAAACCAAAGTTCAACGCAGGCATGACTAGAGTTGGAGAGTGGAATGTCTTACTCAGCTTCAAGGAGCCGATGCGCTGGGTTCAGGGTTTTGAGTTTAATTTTGGGGAATTAAACTTGGTCAAAGATACCGACAGATCAAATTGAATGGACTAAATCTTACAGTCCATGTCGCTTGCCTTATGATGTCGCAATAGTCCTTTTCTATGCCCTTGTCATGGTGAAGGGGCTTGTGTAATTCAATGAAGCTGTGAGCTGTACCATGTAGGGTCACCCAATATGGGCAGGTGGGCAAGTCATGGCAGAGAGGCCACTGGAGAAGGAACTGCCAACTCACTTCAGTATCTTTGCCAAGATAACCTTATGGATAACCATTTGACATAATGATAGAATGGCTTAAGTCCATTGGGTCACGGAGAGTCTGACGCAGCAGAAAGACTGAACAACAACATCACAATAATATACAAATATTATTCAGCTACTGGCCCAGTTTATAGACAATATCTATGGTCCTCTATGTGTCAGTTTGCCAAATGACCGGGTTTCTATATCCAACGTTTTCTCCCACTTGACTATTTAGGTAAGCCCATGAGCATGGGAGGTGATGGGATGGCCTTGGAGGTATTTACTAATCTATTAAAATGTGTTTTAAGGTTTGTAGCCTCATAGAAAGAAATTGTTTAATGAACCACTGTAGTTTGAGAAAAACATCACATATCTATGAAGTGTGCCACAAACTATGAGAATAAAAGCATTTCTAGGGAGCATTTTAAGCCTGAGGGCTATCATACTAGTATTTACTTCAATTGTCGATTGGCTATTTGCAGTAGCAGTCTTTCAGCAAGGCTGGATCGAGATCTGTTCTGAACCCACAATTTCACTGATTCCTTCCAGGTGTTAGGAAAATGTCTTCTGCCATTAAGGCAAAAGTGAAAGCAATAGTCAATTATATTTGTATTCACCTATTGAAATGTCTGCAAGAACATGTTGCACCTTATCTTGTCACGTTCGTCTTAAGAGCATACTATAGATATGACGGTGGCCCTTTAAGTTATCCAAAAGGAAATATTATATAAATAAATAAATATAATATAAAAATAAATCCATCTGATCCAGTACCAACAAGCACATTATCTCTATAGCTGCGGCTCCGTCTTTATTTTCGTCTTTATTGCGCTTTTTAATGAAAAAAGATAAATAGTATTGTATAAGATTTAGTTTGATTTAAGAAAAATATTTTGTAAATGTCTGTACAAAAATGTTTGTGTAATTTAGTGAAAAAATAGAGTGAAAAAAAAAAAAAGTCTTTGCACATTAAGAAAAGGCATAATTTATTCTAATTTCCAAGAATGCGCTTCGTGTGTTATTTAAGATTTTTAACAGTTGTGAGCAAAATTAATGTGTAAATAATCGTTTATTGCGTACGACTGAATTTGTTCTCTACAGTGGGGTGATAGCGACTCGCTGAACATGTGATATACACGCTGGGATCAGAACGAGCACGCAGGATATTATAAGGGTCAGGCGATAACACGGAAAATAAATCTAGAAATAAGTTGCTGGTTTCTTGATGGAATTAATGAAATTTAATGGAAGTGAGTATCTGCGGCGATGTTATTCTAAAGAATTGGTCATGTAGTAATTGGCATTACACATGAAACAGAAATTACATATTATATATTATTATATAGTAATGCGCACTGCGTTGTATAATATCTCATGCAAAAATAATTATATAGTAGTAACAGGATGTGCCTGAAGTGGATAATATCGCTGAGAGCCTGTCCCTTAGAGCTTACAATCTAATATAAATCAAAGTAAAATATAAATCAAAACATAGTGAAAACCCCAAAATGACCATCTAGTCGGCCAATCTGGCAAGCACATCCCAGGTACAGTATAATTCCTATGTCTGACCCGCACATTTTCACTGGAAAAATAATACATCCATTAATTAATAATTAAAGGACATCACACACACATATATATATTTATTTATTTAGCCTTTCTAGTATAACACTTTAAAATAGTATATGTATAGTGTTTATATATATATATATACAAATCTATTAGATTGACCTATTGAATGTATCCATTGGGTGCCTTTAATTGTATATAAGAATTTATATTTTATTGGGTTACTCTCTATCCTGGAAAAACATCGAAAAACTATTTAAAAAATAATTTTGCTGCATTTTTCCAAGATAGAGAGTAACCCAATAAAATATAAATTCTTATATATATATATATATATATATATATATATATATATATATATATATATACATATCATTTTTTTAAAAACATTTTTATTTATATATACCGTATATACTCGAGTATAAGCCAAGTTTTTCATCCCTTTTTTTAGCCAAAAAAGGGCCCCCCTCGGCTTATACTCGAGTCACTCTCCCCCGTGTCTCTCTAACCCCCCCGTGTCTCTCTAACCCCCCCGTGTCTCTCTAACCCCCCAGTGTGTCTCTAACCCCCAGTGTGTCTCTAACCCCCCGTGTGTCTCTCTACCCCCTGTGTCTCTTTTACTCCCCCCTCCTCAACCCCAACCCCCCTCCTCAACCTAAACCCCCCTCCTCCACCTATACCTCCTCCCTCTCCCCTCACTTACCTGCTTGTGCTCCAGCCTCCGCTCCTTGACCCGGCGCCGGCGTGTATGTGATGTCACATGCACGCCGCGTCATTAGCATATACCGGGTGCCGGCACCCGGTATATGCTAATGACGTGGCGCGCATGTGACATCACATGTGCGCCGGGTCAAGGAGCACACGCAGGTAAGTGAGGGGAGAGGGGTGAGGTATTTAGGGAGGTTTAGGTGAAGGAGGGGGGTTGAGGGGGGTTTAGGTTGAGGAGGGGGGTTGGGGTTGAGGGTGATTGAGGGGGGTTGAGGAGGTGGGTTGGGGTTGAGCGGGGTTGAGGTTGAGGAGGGAGGTTGAGGATGGGGGGTTGAGAATGAGGATGGGGGGTTGAGGAGGGGGTTGAGGATAGGGGGGTTGAGGAGGAAGGTTGAGGAGGGGGTTGAGGATGGGGGGTTGAGGATGGAGGTTGAGGAGGGGGTTGAGGAGGGGGTTGAGGATGAGGAGGGAGGATGAGAAGGGAGGTTGAGGATGAGGAGGGAGGTTGAGGATGAGGGGTTGAGGAGGGGGGTTGAGGATGGGGGTTGAGGAGAGAGGATGAGGATGGGGGGTTGAGGATGGGGGTTGAGGATGGGGGGTTGGGGTTGAGGGGGGTTGAGGTTGAGGAGGGTTGAGGTTGTGGAGGGGGGTGAGGAGGAGGTTGAGGATGGGGGGTTCAGGAGGGGGGTTGAGGATGGGGGGATTGAGGAGGGAGGTTGAGGAGGGGTTGAGGAGGGAGGTTGAGGATGAGGAGGGAGGATGAGGAGGGAGGTTGAGGATGAGGAGGAGGGATTGAGGAGGGGGTTGGGGAGGGGGGTTGTGGTTGAGGGGGGTTGAGGTTGAGGAGGGTTGAGGTTGAGGAGGGGGTTGAGGATGAGGATGGGGGGGTTGAGGAGGGAGGATGAGGATGGGGGGTTGAGGATGGAGGTTGAGGAAGGGGTTGAGGATGGGGGGTTGAGGAGTGGGGTTGAGGTTGAGGAGGGGGGTTGAGGATGGGGGGTTGAGGAGAGAGGTTGAGGACGTGTTATTAAATGGACATTACGCTGTTGGTTTATTGACATCAGTTTATTTAATTTAACTGTCAGAAGTTGACAAACCAAAGTTCAACGCAGGCATGATTAGAGTTGGAGAGTGGAATGTCTTACTCAGCTTCAAGGAGCCGATGCGCTGGGTTCAGGGTTTTGAGTTTAATTTTGGGGAATTAAACTTGGTCAAAGATACCGATAGATCAAACTGAATGGACTAAATCTTACAGTGCATGTCGCTTGCCTTATGATGTCACAATAATCCTTTTCTATGCCCTTGTCATTCAATGAAGCTGTGAGCTGTACCATGTAGGGTCACCCAACATGGGCAGGTGGGCAAGTCATGGCAGAGAGGCCACTGGAGAAGGAACTGCCAACCCACTCCAGTATCTTTGCCAAGATAACCTTATGGATAACCATTTGACATAATGATAGAATGGCTTAAGTCCATTGGGTCACGGAGAGTCTGACGCAGCAGAAAGACTGAACAACAACATCACAATAATATACAAATATTATTCAGCTACTGGCCCAGTTTATAGACAATATCTATGGTCCTCTATGTGTCAGTTTGCCAAATTACCGGTGTTTCTATATCCAACGTTTTCTCCCACTTGACTATTTAGGTAAGCCCATGAGCATGGGAGGTGATGGGATGGCCTTGGAGGTATTTACTAATCTATTAAAATGTGTTTTAAGGTTTGTAGCCTCATAGAAAGAAATTGTTTAATGAACCACTGTAGTTTGAGAAAAACATCACATATCTATGAAGTGTGCCACAAACTATGAGAATAAAAGCATTTCTAGGGAGCATTTTAAGCCTGAGGGCTATCATACTAGTATTTACTTCAATTGTCGATTGGCTATTTGCAGTAGCAGTCTTTCAGCAAGGCTGGATCGAGATCTGTTCTGAACCCACAATTTCACTGATTCCTTCCAGGTGTTAGGAAAATGTCTTCTGCCATTAAGGCAAAAGTGAAAGCAATAGTCAATTATATTTGTATTCACCTATTGAAATGTCTGCAAGAACATGTTGCACCTTATCTTGTCACGTTCGTCTTAAGAGCATACTATAGATATGACGGTGGCCCTTTAAGTTATCCAAAAGGAAATATTATATAAATAAATAAATATAATATAAAAATAAATCCATCTGATCCAGTACCAACAAGCACATTATCTCTATAGCTGCGGCTCCGTCTTTATTTTCGTCTTTATTGCGCTTTTTAATGAAAAAAGATAAATAGTATTGTATAAGATTTAGTTTGATTTAAGAAACATATTTTGTAAATGTCTGTACAAAAATGTTTGTGTAATTTAGTGAAAAAAATTTGTGAAAAAAAAAAAGTCTTTGCACATTAAGAAAATGCATAATTTACTCTAATTTCCAAGAATGCGCTTCGTGTGTTATTTAAGATTTTTAACAGTTGTGAGCAAAATTAATGTCAGAACGAGCACGCAGGGTCAGGCGATAACACGGAAAATAAATCTAGAAATAAGTCGCTGGTTTCTTGATGGAATTAATGAAATTTAATGGAAGTGAGTATCTGCGGCGATGTTATTCTAAAGAATTGGTCATGTAGTAATTGGCATTACACATGAAACAGAAATTACATATTATATATTATTATATAGTAATGCGCACTGCGTTGTATAATATCTCATGCAAAAATAATTATATAGTAGTAACAGAATGTGCCTGAAGTGGATAATATCCCTTAGAGCCTGTCCCTTAGAGCTTACAATCTAATATAAATCAAAGTAAAAATATAAATCAAAACATAGTGAAAACCCCAAAAAGGCCCATCTAGTCGGCCAATCTGGCAAGCACATCCCAGGTACAGTATAATTCCTATGTCTGACCCGCACATTTGCACTGGAAAAATAATACATCCATTAATTAATAATTAAAGGACATCACACACACATATATATATTTATTTATTTAGCCTTTCTATTATAACACTTTAAAATAGTATATGTATAGTGTATATATATATATATATACAAATCTATTAGATTACTCTATTAGATACTATTGAATGTATCCATTGGGTGCCTTTAATTGTATATAAGAATTTATATTTTATTGGGATACTCTCTATCCTGGAAAAACTCAGAAAAACTATTTAAAAAATAATTTTTTGGCATTTTTCCAAGATAGAGAGTATCCCAATAAAATATAAATTCTTATATATATAAATAAATATATATATATATATATATATATATATATATACATATCATTTTTTTTTTTTTTTTATTTATATATACCGTATATACTCGAGTATAAGCCAAGTTTTTCAGCCCTTTTTTTAGCCAAAAAAGGCCCCCCCTCGGCTTATACTCGAGTCACTCTCCCCCGTGTCTCTCTAACCCCCCCGTGTCTCTCTAATCCCCCGTGTGTCTCTAACCCCCCTGTGTGTCTCTAACCCCCGTGTGTCTCTCTACCCCCCGTGTCTCTTTCCCTCCCTCCCCCCTCCTCAACCTAAACCCCCCTCATCCACCTATACCTCCTCCCTCTCCCCTCACTTACCTGCTTGTGCTCCTGCCTCCGCTCCTTGACCCGGCGCCGGCGTGTATGTGACGTCACATGCGCGCTGCGTCATTAGCATATACCGGGTGCCGGCACCCGGTATATGCTAATGACGTGGCGCGCATGTGACATCACATGTGCGCCGGGTCAAGGAGCGGAGGCCGGAGCACAAGCAGGTAAGTGAGGGAAAAGGGGTGAGGTATTTAGGAGGGTTTAGGTGAAGGAGGGGGGTTGAGGGGGGTTTAGGTTGAGGA
Organism: Discoglossus pictus; assembly: GCA_027410445.1. Classification (NCBI taxonomy): domain Eukaryota; kingdom Metazoa; phylum Chordata; class Amphibia; order Anura; family Alytidae; genus Discoglossus; species Discoglossus pictus. The sequence goes on along the minus strand of CM050169.1, from coordinate 245,258,295 downwards.
GGGGGGTTGAGGAGGGGTGTTGGGGTTGAGGGGGATTAAGGGGGGTTGAGGTTGAGGAGGTGGGTTGGGGTTGAGGGGGGTTGAGGTTGAGGAGGGAGGTTGAGGATGGGGGGTTGAGAATGAGGATGGGGGGTTGAGGAGGGGGTTGAAGATGGGGGGATTGAGGAGGAAGGTTGAGGAGGGGGTTGAGGATGGGGGGTTGAGGAAGGAGGTTGAGGAGGGGGTTGAGGAGGTGGTTGAGGATGAGGAGGGAGGATGAGGAGGGAGGTTGAGGATGAGGAGGGAGGTTGACGATGAGGGGTTGAGGAGGGGGGTTGAGGATGGGGAGTAGAGGAGAGAGGATGAGGATGGGGGGTTGAGGATGGGGGTTGAGGAGGGGGGTTGGGGTTGTGGAGGGGGTTAAGGAGGAGGTTGAGGATGGGGGGTTGAGGAGGGGGTTGAGGATGGGGGGATTGAGGAGGGAGGTTGAGGAGGGGGTTGAGGAGGGAGGTTGAGGATGAGGAGGGAGAATGAGGAGGGAGGTTGAGGATGAGGAGGAGGGATTGAGGAGGGGGTTGAGGAGGGGGGTTGGGGTTGAGGGGGGTTGAGGTTGAGGAGGGTTGAGGTTGAGGAGGGGGTTGAGGAGGGGGTTGAGGATGAGGATGGGGGGTTGAGGAGGGAGGATGAGGATGGGGGGTTGAGGGGATGGAGGTTGAGGATAAGGAGGGAGGTTGAGGATGAGGATGAGGGTTGAGGAGGGGGGTTGAGGTTGAGGAGGGGGGTTGAGGATGGGGGGTTGAGGATAGAGGTTGAGGATGGGGGAGTTGAGGAGGAGAGTTGAGGATGGGGGGTTGAGGAGGGAGGATGAGGAGGGAGGTTGAGGAGGGGGTTGAGGATGAGGAGGGAGGTTGAGGAGGGGGTTGAGGATGAGGAGGGAGGATGAGAAGGGAGGTTGAGGAGGGAGGTTGAGGATGAGGAGGGAGGTTGAGGAGTGGGGTTGAGGAGGGTGATAAGGAAGGGGGAAGAGACAAAGGGAAGGGAGAGGTTGGAAGAGACACAGGGAAGGGAGAGGGGAGAAGAGACACAGGGAAGGGAGAAGGGAGAAGAGACACAGGGAAGGGAGAGGGGAGAAGAGACACAGAGAGAGAGGGGGACACAGAGGGCACAAGAGGGACACAGGGGGCAGCACATTTCCCACCCTCGGCTTATACTCGAGTCACTCATTTTACCCAGTATTTTGTAGTAAAATGGGTGCCTCGGCTTATACTCGGGTCGGCTTATACTCGAGTATATACGGTATATATATATATATATATATATATATATATATATATATATATATAAACTCTTTAAAAAAATACGAATGCAGCCTTAAATGTATTACCTTTTGTAGCTAAATCTGACATCTTAATTTCCTCTGATCTACTTCCAGAGCTGGGAGGATCATTTGAACTTACTGGGAGGTTCTATCTGGACAGGGGACAAGTGGCATGTAGGACTCATAATATAGTTAATTACTTAATACAGACATATAAAATGTTTGATATTTGTAACAAATACACTGTTTGGATCCATTTTATTCAAGTTTTTTTACGTTTAATGGCCATTATACATCCTACAATTAAATACGGTAACATCCTCATTCCCATTGGGCATCTTGGTGGTGTTAGAAGCCATTTGTAAAATGCAGAAGTACAGATAGCGTTGTTCTGTAGTGCATTATGGGCTTGCGCCATCGACCTTCGTTGGGCTCCGCACAGTACAGAGTTATACAACTTGTTTGAATAGAATGTGAGCAGCAAAGAAATATGACCTGAAAGTCTTCTAAATTATACAGAGCTTATTAGATAAGAAAAAAATAACAAGAAAACACAAGATAAGGGAGATATTAGTTGATGGAGAACTTTATAAAATAAATCATAGTTATCATCAGATTCTCCTCCTTATATCTCTGGTACTGTATCTTGCTTTTCTCTTGGTCATCCCTTGTGTCTCACTTAACAAAGTCTCTTCTTCGTCTTCCTTATCTCCTGTTGGTTCCCCCCTCGGTGCCAACTCACTCAGAGCAACATTGTCCTCCACCCGCGGTGCAACTCACAAAAGATCCATGCCCAAAGCTGCTCCTTCCCCTAGATTCCCCTCCCAAGGACCTCAACAACAATTGAGACCAACACCAAGGTGGGTTGAACAACAGGCCACAGCTTTATAGAAAATGACAAAAACAGAGGTAATTACTCACAACCCAGAGGAGACCACCACAAGTCTTGTGGAGCTGCTTGCCCAGGAGAACTGAAACACTGGTACCAACAAATAACCAACCCCATGTAAGGGCTCCCCAACAATGTGAGTAAGTACCCCCTACCCCCAGGCTGGGACGTATTAATAAAGGAAGGGAAGGGACCGATGTTGGTAGAACATGAGCACCAGCCTGATTGAGGGCACAGGGCAAGTCCAGTCTCTCCCACCCTCACCATGATGGGATAATACACACAATATCAAATTAGAGGTTCAACCAGAGAACAAACAAACTAAGCTTAATAGGTTTACGTCTATGGACATGATAACCCACACTGAGAGCAGTCTCGTTTAGCTCACTTGTGCCCTTTACAGGGAGAAATATCCTGTAGTATTTCAGTCTGGTCCCATTCACTAGAGCAAACCCCAGATTTCCATTTTGGCCTTCATTGGGCCCCATCAGTGAGGTGTAGCTGAACTCAAAGTGAACAAGGGGTCCACATCTGGAGCCCCATTACCTTTAGGGAGACCAATCCCCAATGGCCATTTGAATTATCAGATGTGATAATTGACCAGGACTCAGGTGAAAATCCCACAACGTTTGTGACTCAGGAGCCCAATGTCACCAACATGTTTGTTTCAACCAATCAAATATTTGGTGAATCACAGCTTTATCTCCACGAAATGAATGATTAAATCGTCCTTTCATCTGGCTCACAAAGTCCCTTTGAGTCTCTGAATGCTCCGAGCATCCCGCGTGTCATCAATTCTTTAAGCTATGTTTCCTTAATAAACTACTTATTCATAAACCAGGGGATTCAAGAAAAAAGCAGTTTGCAGATAAGTGTTTATTTGCCTTGCCTGACTCGGTGCTGTCATATTGAGACACATATCTATTTATTCACATTGCTTTGGAGAGATAAAATACACTAGAATGCAATAAAGCCGATTACCTCTGGTCCAATTCATTGCTCCAAGTCAGGAAGTACAAGACAAATAGGTACCGTGTCCTCTACTCTTGATTTATTAATTTCAGCAAATAAATATGCTCTAAGCACGAAAAACCCATTCTTTATATAATGCTTTGTGACTGAGCCCCCAGCTACAGGGGAACAGACGCGAAATACATTTGTGTCCCGGCCACAACCATTGTGTTATTTTATTTTATTTATTATTTTCTTCTATTTCTTTATTGAATTTATTAGCATTTATTTCATGCTAAAGTGAAGACTATTCCCACAATGATATGTGATAGTAATTTTTTTTTGCTATGAATTATAATTTATATTATAATAAAAAATCATAAATTGAGTTGCCTCAAGCTTATATTTATAATTATTAAAGTTAAAAGGCCACTTTAGTCCTATATTTAAATTATATAAAAAAGGAAGAATGTTTATAGGATGTAAAAAAATAATATAACCTCTAATTTGTTACAGTGACAGGTAATGTGCATAGTTATTACATATATGTCAGATACACCCACCCATGTGCCACCCAGGTTTGTGCATAAATGTCCATACCGGGTTTTGGTGATGGCACATGATGTACGTTTCAGCAACTTAAGGCTAGTCTCAACCAATATGAGATTTTTGTTGCTATGTATTAACTGGTGAATTAAAAAGCAAATATATAAAATTATCGTCAAAGTTCCACATTGTAAGATCTCTGGTATCCCCAGTAGTAACACACAGATGTGAGAGCTGGACCATAAAGATGGCGGAGCGCCGGAGAATTGATACCTTGAGCTGTTGGGGAAAATTACTTATAGTTCCTTGGACTGCAAGGAGATCAAATTAATCAATACTACAGGAAATTAAGCCAAACTGTTCACTGGAAGGGTTGATCATGAGGCTAATGTTTAAATATTTTGGCTATATCATGAGAAGTTAGGATTCCCTAGAGAAGACTCTGATGACCGGAATGATTGAAGGCACACGAAGAGGCGGAGATACATAGATGAGGTCATTGATGCAATGAGCATGAACTTGAGGGAGCTCAGTTGGGGAGTGGCTGATGTGTCTGATGTCCTGCGGTCCATATGAGATTTGGCCACAATTGAAAGACTAAACAACAATTAATTGGAAATGATATCTTTATTGTTGAAACAGACATTAGGGGGTGAATCTCCCCCAGTCACTAATAAAACTAAATATTTGTTACTTAAGTATCATAAACCCGGCATCTCTCGTGCGTACAAAGGTTTCAGAGATGTGTCATGAGGGAGCTCACAGTGGTGGTGGGGTAACAGTAATGGATTGGTAGACTTGAGTAAACTGTGATTTGGTTACCAATTTATTGTATATAGTTATGCTATAGAGGCATCCATATTATGTCCTGTATGTTGTTGTGGGGGCTTGACACCCCTTGATTTCCATCCAACTTGGCCGATAAGTAATAACCGCACTCACAAGAACTAAGATAACTAGATATCTTTATAAGGAAAAAATCATATAGGAAAGACAATACAGAGATGTAGATGTGGTCTAATAACCCAACATACATTATTAAATATTACATTAAATTAATAAATAATAAATAAACCTTATTAAAAAAAAATAAGAATTAATAGATGAAGAGATGCTCCTAAAATTCCACATAAATTATTAAATGTTACAATAAATTAACAAATAATAAAAAAAACTTATAAAAAAGTAAGAATTAATAAATCCAGGATCAAAAGCTTACATACCCATGAATGTTTGGCCTTGTTACGGACACACAAGGAGACACACACAGGTTAAAATTGCAATTAAAGATTGGCTTTTTAAATTGCAATTAGTGTCTGTGTATAAATAGTCAATGAGTTTGTTAGCTCTTACGTGGATGCACTGAGCAGGCTAGATAGTGAGCAGAAAAGAACTGTCAAAAGACCTGGGTAACAAGGTAATGGAACTTCATAAAGACGGAAAAGGATATGAAAAGATATCCAAAGCCTTTAAAATGCCAGTCAGTACAGTTCAATAACTTATTAAGAAGTAGGACATTTGGGGATCTCTTGATACCAAGCCAAGATCAGGTAGACCAAGAAAGATTTCACCCATAACTGCCAGAAGAATTGTTTGGAATGCAAAGAAAAACCCACAGGCAACCTCAGGAGAAATACAGGCTGTTCTGGAAAAAGACAGTGTGGTTGTTTCAAGGAGAACAATAGGACGATACTTGAACAAAAATGTTGCCAGAAAGAAGCCTTTACTGCGCCAATGCCACAAAATGTCCTACAACACCTTGACACGCCTCACAGCTTCTGGCGCACTGTAATTTGGAATGACAAGACCAAAATAGAGTTTTATGGTCACAACCATAAGCGCTATGTTTGGAGAGGGGTCAACAAGGCCTATAGTGAAAATAATACCATCCCCACTGTGAATCATGGTAATGGCCCACTGATGTTTTGTGTGTGTGTGTGGGGGGGGGGCACAGGGAATCTTGTGACAAATGACGGCAAGATGAATGCAGCGTGTTATCAGAAAATACTGGCAGACAATTTGCATTATTCTGCACGAAGGCTGCGCATGGGACCCTCTTGGACTTTCCAACATGTCAATGACCCTAAGCACAAGGCCCTCCAGTGGTTACAGCAGAAAAAGGTGAAGGTTGTGGAGTGGCCATCACAGTCTCCTGACCTTAATATCATTGAGCCACACCGGGGAGATCCTGCAAGACGACCAAAGACTTTGCATGACCTGGAGGCATTTTGCCAAGAAGAATGGGCAGCTATACCACCTGCAAGAATTAGGGACCTCAGACAACTATTACACAAGACTGCGCGCTGTCATTGATGATAAAGGGGGCAATACACAGTATTATGAACTAAGGGGATGTAAACTTCTGATCAGGGTCATTTCATTCTTTCTTGGTTGCCATGTTGTGTTTTATGATTGCGCCGTTCTGTTATAACTTACAGTTGGATATGAATCCCATAAGAAATAAAAGAAATGTGTTTTGCTGCTCACTCATGTTTTCTTTAAAAATGGTACAAATATTACCATTTCGCCAAGCGTATGCAAACTTTTGAGTGCAACTGTATATATAAATTACTTGTTTTTTATTAGTTTATGCAGCAGATTTATTCCCCTCTCAGTTGTAGTTATGGTATTTACCCACATTTACGCTTACGTATTGATGATTTTAATATGTTATGTTTTTCACGTATGAATAAATTTCAATCTTGAAATAATGTAATCATGGCCGAATTACCCATTAAGTCAAGTAGGCAGCCGCCTAAGGACGTTTCCCTGTGAGGGGCGCCACTTTTAAAAAAAAAAATGGTTCCTGGCTTAAAAAAATGAAATGCTGCAGTTCATAGACTGGCTACTAGGGGTAACAACCTAGAACAAGAAGGAACTTACAGGAAAAGGATCCTAAATGAACAAAAATTGCAAAACTGGGCTGGTGCATACCTTGTGTACTTACTCGCAAGGGCTCCTCCACTTCACTGCCTAGGGGCTCCAAAAAGGTGGATCAGGCCCTGAATGTAATGAGTATATTCATAAACCACAAAGTTGTTGTTTCTTTATTTTCTTCTTTTTGACAATTTGGAATATATTCTTAAACCTTATACTTTCTAAGGAGGTTATTACGTTATGTTTTCTATTCCTCACATTCTTATTCTGCACAATACACATAATAAAATTGTTATATCTGTATCCATTCACTTCATCTTTTTATATAATGTCAATTGAACTATACCTCACGATCAAATGTTATAAGGATCACTATAATGCACCATTTAGGTGTGACTACACGTGACAACACGCCATATTCATGTTTAATACTATCATCTTTTCTTTTGTAATAATTCTGGTATAGACCATAGAGTGGTTTGTTGGGATTAAGGGTAATTATGGTAGTTCCACTTTATAAGTGACTCTATATAGGCAGTGATATTGACCTTCGATGTCTAAGGAACTTACATTAATGAGGTTAAAGGTCTCTTGGGGTATTATTACATTTAGCACTTAAGACTTGACAGAAAGCTGGACACTGAGGAGGATGTGTTCAAATGGGCCATGTCATTGGAAGGGTGCTCAACAGCATGGATAATGTGACGAGCAGATCATAAGCAAAGAAGCTTCATTCTTTTGAGCAAGATGGGCCTAGTGAGAGGTCCAATGGCAATTGTGATCAGAGCAGGGGAACGAAGGCATGATCTCCCACTGCCAATAAATACTTAGCATGTTGTCAACATGACATCCCAATATATAACTTGTAAAGATGAAACATGAGGTTCTAGCACCTAAATACTTGGCTGGCAGCTATGCAGTCATGCCCTCACAGCGTCCATTTGCTGAACAACAAACTAATTAGTTGGTCCAGTCCCCTTTAATGGAACCCAACCAATTTGCATGCTGCTTACAACCACCTTCTACCCACAAAATTAAAGCCTCAAGAGACAGCGAAACACTGATGCCCACAAGCTAGAACCCAAATATCTTTGTAAAAGTTCTCAAAAGTTTCTCAACTTGGCAGGGTCCAATGCAGTACACCATTAGCAGTGATTTACCATTCGGACCAGAGTATCTCAGTATGGGGACAATAAGCTTAAATAAATAACTGTCCATCCACTTAATACGAACCTTCATGGGAAGCAAACCAAGGTCATTCCCTCCAGCATGGATTCAAAACAATTCCTGGGCACCAAATTGAACATAGACTTTTGACAATACCAAAAATGTCTTGCCAGCGAAGATCCCAGATACCAAGCCAATGAACCTCATATTAAGTCTTGTTCAGTACCAAATGACGGGCAATTTGCTAGTAGTTATATATCATTGAGAAAAATAACATTATTCATGGACAGAAAAAAATTTAAGATATTATTTATCTATGGTAAGATGGAAAACATATATAAATTATTACAATTCCTAAAATAATAATTACAAAAAAAAAAATAGATAGAAGAGAAGATTTCAAACTCAGATAAATGTTTCTGTGCCTTAAAATGTTGAACATTTACAAACATAATCTATGCTCTTAGCAAAATAAATCCCATTTCGTATTTGTACTGCATTTCAACATTTGCATATTTCTATAATTTCCAACAGACTCTCCATCCAAAGCGTCACTGACTGATCTGCAGCGCTGCACGGGGTAACACAGCATGGAAGCTCTCCCGAAATGTACAGAAAAAATATTACACCAACAGGTAACGTACAGAAATACATTTGCTTAAAAAAAATACGATGGTGTTAGTGAAGAAAAAAAAAACATGACTTGAACATTTCCATTTATGTTTCTTATTTTCAACAGACACTGCCTGATGACGGTCGCAGGAAGATTGGCAGCAGGGGGCTCTCTGTCATTTATACACAAGAAATTCAACACAACAGGTAAAGTATAACAAGTACAAACAAAGAAAAATAAGCTATCCTGTTTGGTGTGCACCAATCTCAAAACTTACTGCAATCTAAATAACCCTCTAAGCCTGTCACCATAACCTAAACCCCTAATGCCAACAGTGGTGCACACAAAACAGGATAGCTCAGCAAACTTTAATCAAATAAACAAAATGGAAGGATTTATCTTGTTTGGTGTGCGCCAATGGGGAAAAACACTGCAATATAACTAAACCTCAAGAATAACACCATCATGCAAACAGTGCCACACACCAAACAAGATACCACAAGCAACAATGTTAACACATAGAAATTACAACCATCAATCCTATGGGGTGTGCGCCAATGGGGAAAAGCACTGCAATATAACTAAACCTCGAGAACAACACCATCATGCAAACGGTGCCACACACCAAACAAGATACCACAAGCAACGATGTTAACACATATGGTGTTAGTCAAAAAAAAAAATCTATCCTGTTTGGTGTGCGCCAATCTCAAAACCTAATGCAATCTAACTAACTGTCTAAGCCTATCCCTATAACCTAAACCCCTAATGCCAACAATGATGCACACGAAACAGGATACCACAGCAAAAGTTCCTCAAATAAACAAATTCGAAGGATTTATTCTGTTTGGTATGCGCCAATGGGGAAAAGCACTGTAATATAACTAAACCTCAAGAATAACACCATCATGCCAACAATGCCACACACCTAACAAGATACGACATGCAACGATATTAACACATACAAAATACAAGCATCAATCCTGTATGGTGTGCGCCAATGTCAAAATGGACTGTAGTCTAACTAATCCTCTAAGCATAAAACCTACTGCAGCCTAACTAACCCTCTAAGCCTATCCCCATAACCTAAACCCCTAATGCCAACAGTGGTGCACACGAAACAGGATAGCACAGGACAGTTTTAACAAATAAACAAAATAGAAAGGATTATTTCTGTTTGGTGTGCACCAATGTGGAATACCACTGCAATATAACTAAATCTTTAAAATAACAGCATATCGCAAACAGTGACACACACCAAACAAGATACCACAACCAATGTTGTTAACACATGCAAGATGGAAGCATCAATCCTGTTTGCTGGGCGCCAATGTCAAAATGCACTATAGTGTAGCTAATCCTATAAGCCTAAACCCATAAACATAAGACCATAATGACAACACTGCCGTCCAACAAACAGGATAACACATGAAATGCTTACTCATACAAAATGGAAGGATATATCCTGTTTGGTCTTCCCCAATGTCCAATTGCAGTGCAATATAACTAACCCTCTAAGCCTAACACAATAACCCCAAGTACACAATGGCACACTGATGCACACAAAAAAGAATACCACAAACAAATCATATACACCATAGAAAGACGTATCATCTTTTCTGTGCACCTTTAATAAAATACAATGCAACAAAACTAACACAAAACAGGATAGCAGAAGAAATAAGGAAAATAAATAAAATTGCTTAAAAAAAAACACAACTACAAATCTAATGTACTATTTATATTTACAGATTACTATGGCGGATAACAAAAATAAAGAGGAACAGAAAAGACTGCAAACTCGAGAACGTGTAAGAAGATGGAAAGATCGACAGATGCCAGAGGAAAAGGAAATTCGACGCGAAAAAGAACGTGAGAGAATCGAAAGCGAAAGACAAGCAGCTGAGAAAGTATCCAAGCCAAAAAAGACAACCAAAAAACAAAAACATCTAGAAAATGTATCAGAACAATCTGATAAGAATTATAAAATGTTGATTTGGTGGTTCATAATTGTGGTGATATAAATATTGTCTGTAAGTTTGTGGGGCTTATCGTTTCAAGCAGGAAAGACCCAGAGATGGCCAGTTCATTAGTTGGTGTCAAAAAGGCAAGGTAAGACTTCCACAAAGACAACAATTCCCAACATATTTACAAAGCATTATGACTGAGCCATCTTTCCCCAACTACCAGCATTTGAAAACAAACATAAGATCCTATAATAGTGCCATATCCTTTGCATCTATGGGTGCAACATTATCTGTGCCAGGACATGGACCTTACTGCTTTAAAGTACAAGGACAAATTTACCATCATACTTCTCGTTTACATCCAGAGGAAGGACAGCAAAGAAAATTTGCTCAACTATATGTCCTAGATACAATGGAAGCTGTTGACCAACGTATGCAGCTTCCATAAAATAAACAATGCTTACCCATTGTGTTTATAGAGCTTGATAAAATTATGGCCAATAACCCGTACACTCAAGCTTATAAAAAATTGTCAGAAGTAGAAAAGGAACAACAAATTCTTTCACAAATTCATGAGTTCAATGATTGGCTCATTAACATTGGAGAAGGAGAAACAGAGCGAATACAACATTTACCTGATGATACTGTGCACATCCCAGCTCATATGATTTGCAAACAGAATCTCATATCAGCTATATTCCAAAATACAATAAATAATGAGGACTATGCAGAGCTTACCAACAAAGTAATACAAAAAAAAAAGGATACAAAAAAAAGGATGCATTACTCCTCAATAATGAAATATAAAAAAAAAAAAAAGGAACCACAAAAAAAATATCACAGTGCTGATACTGTACTTGGTGATGACAAAGACAAACTGAAAAGTCAGACAAACTTTTCAACTGAATTCATTAACTCATTAACTCCCTCTGGAATGCCACCGCATATTTTGCAGCTAAAGAAAGGTGCAATTGTCATGTTACTGCGAAATATGAACCCAAAAAAAGGCCTATGTAATGGGACCATATTAATTGTTCAAGAATTAAACGACCATTTAATACATGCTGAAATCCTAACTGGTACCCATAAAGGAGAGAGAGTTTTCATACCAAGAATAGATTTCGCACCACGTGAAAGTAGCCTCCCTTTTGTACTTCAAAGGAGACAATTTCCCATCATCATGGCATTTGCCATGACTATTAATAAATCACAAGGACAAACTTTCAAATCTGTGGGTATCTTTTTAGAAGAACCAGTATTTGCACTTGGCCAGCTGTATGTTGCATTCTCAAAATGCAAGAATCCAGAGGCTATTAAAGTATACATTGAAAACAACCAAAGTCAAGGTGATTTATTAGATGATGGCTGCATTTTTACAACAAACATTGTCTACTATGAGGTACTATAATTTAAATTAAAAAAAAATATATAATAATACAAGAAATGGCAAACAAAAAAAAATGCTTTCACCTCAAGGACAATTTCACAAGAAAATAAAAAAAATATAGAGCACAGTGGTTTTATTTCGAGGAAGAACTTTTATGTCACTCGGGATCTTTTGAGAGGACCACTATTTCACTAAGAAACTCTATAAAATGTCAAAAAACATAGAGAACAGTGGTTTTTCTTCCAGGACAAAATTAGATATCTCTGGGACTCTTTTAAGAGGACCAATATTTCACATAGGAAACTTTATGGGCCATTTTCCAACAATGCATTCATCTCAAGAACAAATTTACCACAACAAAAAAAAATATACGGAGAAGAGTGGTTTGATTTCAAGGATTTTATGTCAGTCTAACTCTTTTTAGAGGACCACTATTTCCACAAGAAACTCTATAAAATGGCAAAAACCATAGAGAACAGTGGTTATACCCCACGGACAAACCTTTATGTCTGGTGGTCTCTTTTTAGAGGACCACTATTTCATATAGGAAACTCTATGTACCATTTAAAAAAAATACAACAATAACAACAATAGTTCAACCAATAAAAATCAACAACAACAAAATAAGATATTCAAATTTCATGGAAGTGGCCTTTTAGCATGATTAGCCCCACAAAACACTTTGCTTGCATTTTATAACAATTCAAGTTCAAATGTTACTTCATTAAGTTACTGTTTCTAATGTTACTATTTTTGGAAACAAGTGTTCTAAGTTGTTTCATTGCATATATTTAAAAGTTCATGTTAAGAGGCGGAGGATCTTTTGTTGTACAATTTAATTTGTATAATTCAGTGGAGAATATTAATCCAGTTAATCTGATCGCCAGTTAATGGGGTCAGGAAGGAATTATTTTTTCCCCCCCTTTGATACAATTGGCTAAGTTTCAATGTTTTTTTTTTTACTTTTTGCCTTTCTCTGGATTCAATACCTTTTTAGTTTACCAGTTGTTAATCTACAAGTTGCATGTTACGAAACATTATGTCATGTTTACAATTCTCATTAATACAATGTTGACCTGTTCTTACATTAAAATGTTACTATTCTTAAAAAAAGATGATATACCAGTTGGTCACCTACAAGTTGCATACACATTTAACTGCCATCATTTTTTGAAGGGCAAGTCGCTAGTATATATATATAAATATATATGTATATGAAGATTGAGGTAGGTGTGAGTGTCCAGTAATCCAGTTGAATACTCAGAGTAATGCAGTATATAGTGATACCTTTTTTATTGGATCCTCTCTTTACCAAGTCAAAAAGCAAAACTGATACTAATATGAACTAAAAACAGTAAACAGAAAGAGAGGAAAGTAAGAAAAAATGGAAAAACAAGAACACAATTCATTGGGCAGATTTAAGTGAGAAACAGACCAGCATTGTGAATAATGTCCTGATAGGTCAGTACGTCTATAGATCAGGTTTTAGATAAGAACACAGCAAAGTAAAAATAAAGAGCAATACATCTCAGCATATCATGTAGCTTACAAAAACAGCAAAAGAAGGGGGGAGGTATGTGGAATGTGTGTGAGCTATAAGACATTGAGATAGTGGGCCAGAAAGCCTAAGTCAATTATAATGCCCATATCCTTGGTATTAAAACATTTAATCATCTTTAATTCAAAAGTTTTCCGCTGTTGGATAGTTCTGAAATTCCCTCTGAGTACTTTTATTTTGAGGTTCTGGATGCAGTGATTCTCCTGTGTGAAATGGTGTCCAACTGGAGTACAATAACTGTCTTCATGGAGCTTTTTGATGAAGCTTTGGTGGAGGTTCATTCGCCTGTGTAATTTTTGGTCCAATAAAAAAGGTATCACTATTTACTGCAATACTCTGATTATTTAACTATATATATATATATATATATATATATATATATAATGATGATCCAGGGGTAGGGGCTATTACTGCCCGGGCCACCTGCTATAGACTACAGGTTACTTATAGGGTGGAGATAGGTTCAGTATCGCAGCCACCAGGAGCAAAATAAGAGACATACAATTTTTATATGTCTCAGAAGTGAACTGATTTATTTTTGAAAAGTCAACAATATTTATCTGGTTAGATACAGAGGGGTGTATACAGCACAACAATGACAAGGAGGACAGACAAACACAGGAAATGGACTCCTCGTGGAGTCTAACAGTCTGGCACCTGTCTGGCACCTGTAAACAATAGGGCAATACACATAATGCCTTATCCAGCTGTCTAGCAAATAAGAGATGTAATTAGCTTATCTGGCAATCAATAAGACAAAACAGATTACAATACAATCACTGGTTCCTATCTGTCTAACTGTTTCAATACTATATAGTTAAAATTTAAACATAATACAGAACACAGTCATATAACATGGGGAATTACATATAGTATACAGGATAAGGCAGATACATATGCAATAATAGGAAGAATGGTGGTACACTATGGCTCTATGTTTTGGGGCTATTCACCCCACCACCCATCTGCCCACATTTCCCATGTGGTAATATGAGTTCCCTAGCCATTTTCCAATGGGGAGGCATGTCCTCTATGGTGGCTCAATGCACCAGGATCCAGACCCTGGAAAGTGGTCTGTGACATTACACCCCCCATGCAGTCAGCAGTTATGGGGCTATGATCCTTAACAGATGGTAGTCTTGAACTGCAGCCCATAGCCCATGTCCAAGTCTCCATCCAAATAAGAAAAAATGTTGACCCAAGTGGCCGCTAGATAAGACACAGTGAATGTCCTCCTCCTAGAGGGGGTAGGACATTTGCCCAGTCTGAGGTGGTTGGCCATCCTTCAGGAAAGTGTCCACAGTCTCTAACCCCAATTTCTGTAGGGTCTTGGGCACATAGTCCATTTGTACAGTCATTCCAGGTGGTATCTGAGCAAGCACCCACTTCTCAGCCATCCCCTACCCCCTTTTTCTTCACAACATTTGAGAGACCAATCCTCAGGGTCCAAGGTAACAAAACAGACCAACCCCAAGCCCTTTTCCTTCAATAACCCACCCAAATTGCAGGAATCAATCTTGGGGACACATCCAAGGTTTTAGGAACTAGGATCTAATCCAGGGGCATATTTCTACCCCCTTGGCCCCAGACATGTAGTGGCTTTGGGGTATACGATCTAGGGAGCAGCTCAGACGGGGGTAAAAAGTACTTCCCCGCCGGCACAATCTCCTTAGGGTCAGTGGGAAAAAAACAGGGCAGCACTCAGAATTAGGGTCTCTGGATGGAGACCCTTTCCTGGCTGAGGCTCGCCTGGGGTAGCAGACCTCGCTTGGGTGGGAAGCTCCTTAAGGTGAGTATCCTCCAGGGCTGGCAAGGTTGGGATCACTTCTGCATCTAGGACACACTGTGTCAGGTCCTCTGGTACCATGGCCCGCTTACCCATATTCTTTACCTTTGGGGCTGCCTGGACTGAAGCTATCCCCACCAGCCCTGCTGGCAACTCTGCAGGGCTTGGGAGTGGAGACCCAACTTTCTCCTTCCTCAGGGTCTCTGCGCCAGTTCCCTCACCTGAAGTCCCACAATTATCTGGATCCACCTAATCCATGCTGGGGAAGAGCTTCAGTTTCTAAAGGGACGCCCCTCTCCTGTTAGCCTCATGCCACGATCTGGCATTACACTCTCCATTACTGTCAGCCTTGGCATCTCCACCTGTTTCCTGACCGCCCGGACATCAGCGCTCTGTGATTCAGGACAGGTGGCAGTCCATGGGTAGTTGAGCAGACTCTCAGGGCTTGCACCCTCGTCTGCCAACTGTTCAGTCTCCAGCTCCTTACCCTTGGTTAGCAGCTGGAACTTCTCTGGTTGTTGCCTATCTCCCTGTGGTTGGTGCTGCTTTACACTGCTCCCGGTCTTACATCTACCAGGGTCTGGTCTGTTCTGTCCTGGTAAGTTCCCAGCAGTCCCTCTGATCTTGCCTGTTCTGTAGTGGGCAGATCTCCAGGTACCTTCTGGTTTCCTTCCTCCACCTTATAGGGGTATAGCCAAAAGTCCCTTTCATCAAGCAGTGTATCCTCTGCTAGCTCAGCTGGGGAAGCATGGGCTAGCTCCAGGTACTTGAGCCCGGTCCCACCTGGGCGTACCTCCTCAAGCAGTTCCTCATACTCTTTTTCCAAATCCATTTCTTTATAGACCAAAGGTGTGAGCAACCTTTCTTCTTCTGTCCCTGGATCTATTTCCATGTCCTTTTGGCATTGTGCCAATAGGATTTCCCAGCTATCTGTGGTTCAAAGGCCACACTTTGGATCACCCTGCAGTGCATCAGGAAGCCCTTCTACCAGCCCAAGCATGTAGAAGGAGTTCCATTGTGATGCAGGAGTCAGAGGCATTACGTCCACATACTGATGTTTCAAGTCAAGCTCCAACCACACCAGGTTATCAAGCCGTTCTGCTAACTTCTCACCAGGCTGGAGTCCAAGGGAAGCCATCCTCTGATTTAGAAGAGCTGGCACCTATCCTCTTATGTGGCAATCCGTTGCCTTCTCCGCTTCAGCATACTGGTGGTCATGCTTCTTTTCTCCCTGAGGTGCACTTCAGGTCTCCATGTGGTCAATGATCCCATCTCTATAGCTCTGGCCTTACTTGGATTTGGGCCTGGATTTCAAGGTTTGTGCATCCCCGCCAAGCTGCCGAAAGTACTGGACTTCAAAACTGCATAGATTACCATATCCCATCCTTGCTGCCAGTTCTTGCACCCTGATCCCAGCACTGCCAACCAGTTGTGACGATCTGTGGGTAGGGGCTATTACTGCCCAGGGTCACCTGCTACATATATACTGTAAACACATCTGCATCTCATAATAGGTAATCTTACTTACTATCTTGGTGTAATTGCATTTTGGCTACACCTTTTGATTTAATTTGTTATTGTCATACTCATCATCAGTATTATTAGTCATTTAAGTTTGCCCGTTGCTCTCCCCAGTTGGTGCAAAGAACCTTCTGTAGATCTGTGTTACAAATCTATGGATTCTGTTCAGGCAGTTAAAGGGTTAAATACTTTTTTTCTTTAAGAAAAAAATGTTGTTTTCTTCTGTAGCCATTTCTCTACAAACATTTTTGCATAAATTACATTACACAGTATATAGTGCTCACAACAGAAAAACATTAAATGTTTTAACCTAACTGATTATTAGGTGGGTTGAACTGCCATGTCACCACTGTCATGTCCCCACTGTCATGTCCCCACTGTCATGTCCCCACTGTCATGTCCCCACTGCCATATCCCGCCATATCCCCACTGCCATGTTCCCACTGTCATGTCCCCACTGTCATGTCCCAACTGCCATGTCCCCACTGCCATATCCCCACTGTCATGTTCCCACTGTCATGTCCCCACTGTCATATCCCCACTGCCATGTCCCCACTGCCATATCCTCACTGCCATGTTCCCACTGTCATGTCCCCACTGTCATATCCCCACTGCCATGTCCCCACTGCCATATCCCCACTGCCATGTTCCCACTGCCATGTCCCCACTGCCATATCCCCACTGCCATGTCCCCACTGTCATATCCCCACTGCCATGTCCCCACTGCCATATCCCCACTGCCATGTTCCCACTGTCATGTCCCCACTGCCATGTCCCCACTGCCATATCCCCACTGTCATGTCCCCACTGCCATGTCCCCACTGCCATATCCCCACTGCCATGTCCCCACTGCCATATCCCCACTGCCATGTTCCCACTGTCATGTCCCCACTGTCATATCCCCACTGCTATGCCCCAACTTTCATTAGTGAGAGAACTTACTTGGAATTGTGATGTTTCTCCACGGATCTTAAGGCCGAAGCATCTTTTATCTTTTTCAGTCTGTAGCAAGTCGTGCAGCATTTCTCCCGGCTATGCCAGCAAAGCAGTGCAGTAAATAGGCAGCTGTGCCTCAATGTGAAAAGATGAAAGAAGTTCCAATATAAATGTGGTGGGAAAACTGACTAAGATCAGTGTTAGTTATCTCATAACATACATACTTTTTAATCACAATAAATGTAATTGTTTTTCTATCTATCTATCTATCTATCTATCTATCTATCTATCTATCTATCTATCCCTCTATCTATCTATCTATCTATCTATCTATCTATCTATCTATCTATCTATCTATCTATCTATCTATCTCTCCCTCCCTCTATCTATCTATCTATCTATCTATCTATCTATCTATCTCTCCCTCTATTTATCTATCTATCTATCTATCTATCTATCTATCTATCTATCTATCTATCTATCTATCTCTCCCTCTATCTATCTCTCCCTCTATCTATCTATCTATCTATCTATCTATCTATCTATCTATCTATCTATCTATCTATCTCTCCCTATATCTATCTATCTATCTATCTATCTATCTATCTATCTATCTCCCTCCCTCTATCTATCTATCTATCTATCTATCTATCTATCTATCTATCTATCTATCTATCTATCTATCTCTCCCTATATCTATCTATCTATCTATCTATCTATCTATCTATCTATCTATCTATCTATCTATCTATCTATCTATCTCTCCCTCTATCTATCTCTCCCTCTATCTATCTATCTATCTATCTATCTATCTATCTATCTATCTATCTATCCGTATCTATCTATCTATCTATCTATCTATCTATCTATCTATCCACATGTCTGTCTGTCTATCTATTTTTATATGCATTTATTTATATATATTTATTTACCACCCGTCCCTGGTGGTCTAGTGGTTGGGATTTGGTGCCTTCACTGCTGAGACCTGGGGTTAATTCCAATTAGGGAACCAAGAGGTTACATCACCATGAAGCCATGCAGGGTTGAGCCTGATCAGTACTTGGATGGGAGACAACCTAGGAATATCATAAGCAGGAACTGGCAGCCCACTCCAGTATCTCTGCCATGAATACCAAGTGGATCATCCTGACCATGGACATAAAGATCTGCCTGGTGTGTTATGGTCCATGAGTTCACAAAGAGTTGGACATGACTGAATGACACAAAAAAAGTATAATGTCTATAATTATATATACTGTATATATATTCAAAGAGTGAAGTGAATATATATATATATAGTATATTAGCCTTCCCACAAGATCTAATGCACAAGTTAGGTACCAGGCCAGCACTGATGAGATCCATTTAAGATAGAAACAGCAAATGTCTATGGGTGGGTTTCCTGGCTTATACTTAATACATCCTATGCTTTACAGCGAGCATATGCATCAAACAAGCCATGTATAAAGTGATATTGGATTAAAGAGTGCAAATGCATTGTGGGTTCAGTTGCATGTCCCTGCCCAGAGTGCAGTGCAATAATTGTATGTCTTGAAATTCTGAGCAGGAAATATGTTTTTTGTTACTTTTTTTAGACATTCAAATGTTATCACAAATGTACTATTTATTTACTAAATATACATATATATGTATATAAAGAGTGAGTCCAGTAAGCTAGATGAATAATCACAGTATTGCAGTATATAGCGATACCTTTTTATTGGACAAACATATTCATTTATAATGACGAGCTTTTGAGGAATAACCTCCTTTTATAAAATATAGCTTCAGACTTGATAAAGGGAGGTTATCTCTCGAAAGCTCATCATTATAAATGAACTAGCGACTTGCCCGTCAAAAAATGACGGCAATGTGATGTATATGTTTGTCAAGTTGTTTAGTTATTAACATATATTTTTGACACTTGTAAGTATTTTAATATGAACGTGTATTTTTGTAAAATGTTGATGTAATGGTTTTTTAAAATGTAATTAGTATCTGAAGAATTGTTAACTTGAATATACATTGAATGAATAGGAAAGCCAAAAGTAAAAAGCCTTTTTTAAACGTTGCAAATGTTAACATGAAGTTTAAAATATATGTAAGCAATAACCATCAAAGTATATATTTTTAAACTTGAACTTTATTTTTTATGTAAGTTTAGAAGTTGACAAAACATTGGTATAATTTTGAACATTATAAACAGGAACATAGTGAATACATTTTGTAAAGTAATTTTTTATTAAAAGTATTAACATTTGAATGTAAAAACAATTGACATTTAAATTAATCAGTATTAAAATTCAATTTCTATCACAATAATTGTTAACTTGAATATACATTGAATGTAGAGGAAGGCATACAGTCAAACTCTTCTTAAAACGTACATAATTAAACTAATTTATTACTGAGCACATAAATTGGCGATAAACATTAATGTAGGTAGTAATCTTAAGATAACAGACAATATTTACATTGTGACTTAAAAGGTGCTTGACCTCTTAACATCCACTTTGTAATATGTTGAATGAAATAACTTCAAAATATATTTTTTAAACTTGTAACATTAGAAACATTAACATAGTGACTTAACATTTTAACATAATTTTTACTAACAATGCAAGGCAAGTATTTTGTGAGGCGAATCATTCATAAACATGACTTCCATTAATTATGACTGAATTAAACAACCAATTGTTATGTATTTTGCAATGCTTTTAAAAAATCTTGGCACCTTTAATTAGTATCCTTCAAAGTTATAGTACTTCATAGTAGACAATGTTTTTAGTAAAAATACGTCCATCTTCTAATAAATCACCTTGACTTTCATTGTTTTCAATGTAAACTTTAATTGCCTGTGGATTTTTGCACCTTGACAACGCAACGTACAATTGACCATGTGCAAAAACTGGTTCTTCCAAGAAAATACCCACAGATTTGAAAGTTTGACCTTGTGATTTATTAATGGTCATGGCAAATGCCATAATAATGGGAAATTGTCTTCTTTGAAGTATAAAAGGGAGACTACTTTCACTTGGTGCTAAATCTATTCTTGGTATGAAAACTCTCTCTCCTCTATGGGTCCCAGTTAAAATTTCAGCATCTATAAAATGGTCCTTTAATTGTTGAACAATTAATCTTGTGCCATTGCATAGGCCTTTTTTGGGATTCATATTTCGCAGTAACATGATAATTGCACCTTTCTTTAGCTGCAAAATATGTGGTGGCATTCCAGAAGGAGTTAAAGAGTTTATGAATTCAGTGGAAAAGTTAGCCTGACTTTCATTGTCATCAGCAAGTACAGAATCAGCACTGTGATAATTTCTTTGTGGTGCATAAATTTTTTTTAAGATTTTATTATTGAGGATTAATGCATCTTTATTTTTACACGTCAGTATGACTTGGTTGGCAAGCTCGGAATATTCTTCGTTATTTATGCTCCCTTCAAATATAGCCGATATAATATCTTGTTGACAAATCATATGAGGTGGGATCTCTACAGTGTCGTCAGGTAAATTTAGTATTTTTTCTGTTCTGCCTTCTCCAATTTTAATAAGCCAATCATTGAAATCAGTTTGGCCTTCAGATCTCATATTTTGTTGCAGTTGAAGATGGGTAAAATGTTTCCATACTGTACTTGACTTTATACATGTTTCGATAATGTCAGTTCGATTTCCATGTACAACAACAGGTAATGTTTGTCTAAAATCGCCACCCAACAACATTACCTTTCCACCAAATGGAAAAATATTATCCATGACTTCACGAAGCAAACGGTCAATACATTGGAGGGCATAGCATGACATCATTGTGGCCTCATCTATTATAATTAATTTACATTTCTTCAATTTCTTTGCTTGTAAGGATGTCATGCGAATATCTGACACAGAATTTTCTAAAATAGGCACTGGCAGTTTAAATCCACTATGAACAGTTCTTCCACCTTCTAATAAAAGTGCAGCAATTCCAGTAGTGGCAAACGCCATTGCTATTTTTCCTTGTGCTCGTACTGAACTCATTAATAAATTGTACAAATATGTTTTTCCTGATCCGCCAGGTCCATCAAGATAGAAATAACGCTCTGTCACCATGTCATCATCTATAGCATTTTTAATGGCATGAAATGCTTGCAATTGTAGTGTATTTAAAGTTGCAAGTCTTTCTTCTGTTCTTTCTGCTTGTAGTTGAATGTCATAGTCTTCAAAGTTAATGTCATCTATAAGACCTGGATCAGGCAAATTAAAACTTGCACAACTTAATCCATGAGTTAAAAAGACTTCTTGGATTTCCATTAACGCTTTTAAGTGTGCAATGGGTTCATTGTATCGTCGCATAAAGTCTTCAGCCATATTACTTTTAAAAGTCTCCCACAAAGCTAATGCATTTGGAGCATTTGAGAAGATACAAATAAAAGCAAATTGTTCTCTCATCTGTCGCGGCATTTGACATTGTGCTGCTTCTTCTAAGCATCTTTCCCACTCTGTATCATCAGCGAGTAAGTTTCTATGTCTTGCAGCTAAATGGAAGGATTCATATACAATGTCATTAACAGTTCTTAAGTGTTCAAAACTTTGTGCTCCAGGAACATTTAAAAGTAATATCCGTAAGCAAAAACGTTCAACATCTCTTGGACTGACTGTGTAAATTCTTGGAATAATTTTATTGCCTCTGGTTTTTCTTGGTCTCCATAATCCATTCACAAAAACATAGTGATATGGAATTTCAATATATAAGTATTGTGTTGCTTCAGCATCAGTGGAATTTAATGCAAACCATGCAGTTAGTGTAGTGTGACGATCTTCACTTTGGGCCAATGCATTCATTTCATTTCCAGCATGGAAATAGACTAAATGTCGTTGTGGCAAATGTACTGCTAACCTATATACTGCATGTGATCTATCATGCATTTCAAATTTTAAAAGCCGCCACATAGCTTCTGGCGCACTGACATAGCGAGCATCTACATGAGATGCAAGTTCATCATGTACTAACTCACTACTTTCAGGGTTGTCTGCACTTTTGACGACTACAGTAGCTGCATCGTAACCTTTGTAAATATATTTATAGACATATTTAATTGATTTGATGGAAGTGCAGGCTTCTACGTTGATGTGGGCGTTGTACTTCATGAGTAAATGTGGATTGTAAGGTACTACATATCTATTGTCCACTTTTTTCCCACGAATAATGGCACTATCTCCTTCTCTTCTTTTATAAAGTGGATATCCATCACAATTGGCATAGGTTTTGTCTCTATAATCTTTGGGAAATTCTTTGGAACATTTATTATTTTCCATACATGGTGATTGTGGATTAAGGTCACCACAGGGTCCATGAATCATGCGATGAGTAACAATCTCATATAGTCTACCATATAGTTCTGGATCTGGTAGTTCAGCAACAATGACTGCATCCACTTTGTCTGAAGTATCTAATTTATCTTTTTCTTGAAGTATTATTAGAAGATGTGCATGTGGAAGGCCTCTTTTTTGAAATTCAATGGTATATACATAAGCAAGACATTTGCCAAATAACTGATTTATAGTGAAGTCACGTATTAATTCATTTAATTTAATCTTAAAAACTCTGGCTACTAAATCTGGTCGATCTGAAGCAGTTTGTCCAAGAAGTAGATTTAGTGTAATTTCTGGCCATTGTGGATTACATGTAAATGTCACAAATAAATCGGGTTTGCCAAATTTTGTCACAATAGCCATAGCATCATTGTATCTTTCTCTCATATTCCGAGGAGATCCTTGAAAGGAAGATGGTAAAATGATGGCTTTGCCAGCTGTCATGTCTCTGCTTGTAGCCACGTCAGCAACATAGTCCATGAGTCCAGAATATTGTTCTACACGGAGTTTATCTTGTTGATATTTGATAAAGTTTAAATTATTTGCCTCAACTTGCAAATATGAATCAATAATCCATTGTTGTGTTAGTTTCCCACCACATAAAATTGGATTAAATACATTGCGAATGGCAATTTGAGCTACTTTAAATTCAAGCATAGAAACATTATTTCGGATTCTGCCTTTAGCATTTGGGTAACTGGGAAGAGTTAATTTTGGTTGCCAACCTGCTTCTCCGTGTGGGAAAAAGATGGGATATGTCATTGGATCTAAATTTGGACTTAAGATACTCATATTAATAAACGGTTGGTCCTCATTTCTAGGATATATTCGTATGTCTCTTTGAAATGGTGGTTCTCCTTCATCATTGTGAAACACCATTGCAACCTCATTTGTTGTTGGCAAGTTATAACGACGTTTATCAGTATGTCTGTCTCTTTTAAGCACCATATTAACCTTCGGCATTGGTAATTGATGTGTTTGTGAATGAAGTAGTTGTTCATTTTCTACTTCTGCCAATTTTTTATAAGCTTTACTGTAGGGATTGTTGTCCATAATATTATTTAGCTCTATGAAAACAGTGGGTAAGCATTTTTTATTTTCTTCCATCTGCATACGTTGGTCAACAGCTTCCATTGTATCTAGGACATATAGTTGAGCGAATTTTCTTTTATTTCCTTCCTCTGGATGTAAATGGGAAGTGCGATGATAAATTTGTCCTTGGACTTTAAAACAGTAAGGACCATGTCCTGGTACATTAGCAGCCAATGTTGCCCCCATAGATGCAAATGATATGGCACTATTGTAGGATCTTATGTTTGTCTTAAAATTTTTGTAATTTGGAAAAGTAGGTTCAGTCAGAATATTTAGTAAATAGGTTGGAAATTGTTTCCTTTCTGGAAGTTTGAACTTTCCTTTTTGACAACAACTAATAAATTGTCCATCTCGGGGTCTCTCCTGTTTAAAATAATAAGCCTCACAAAATTGACATTGAGTAGTCATGTCCCCACAACTATGAACCTCTACTGCTAAAGACTTCATTAAAGGACAATTTGCAATGCATATTGGATGTTGACTTTGATATTCATCAGATGAAAAGTCATGAAATGTTTCAACAACAGGTTGTAAATGTTTAGTTTTTTTCGTACATTTTCTTGGTATATGTTGGACTTGTTCGGTTGAAATTTCCTGTAAGTTTTTAGTAAGAGTTTGTAAATGCTTTTTTTTGGTAGTTTTTTTTTTTGGTCTGTCTTGACTGGTATGTTGTAAAATGTCATCTGATGTTTTAGGAACAGTTTGTAAATGCTTTATAATTTTTTTATTTATTTTGGTTGTATGTTTCATTTTTGCAGCGGATATTCTTTTATTTGCAAGTCTTTTGCGTTCTTTTTCTCTTCTAATTTCTTTCTCCTCCGGTGTCTGCTGGGCGGCCCATCTCTCTTGTCTTTCTCTAGTTTGACGTCTTTTCTTCTCTTCTTTGGTCTCGTTATCAGCCATATTAATCTGTAAACGGAAACAAATAAATGTAATTGTGTATATTTAAATTTGTAATTCCTGTTAAAGATGATTGTGCACAATTGTTGAAATAAAAGGCAAATCATGAATGTATCATTGATATTTAGTTAAATTTATAATTCCTGTCTTCAGTGGCTCAGAATTTTTTTAATGGAATACTGCTGTAAATAAGCATGTAACATATTTATTTAAAATAATGGTTGTATTTATTAAAAACTTTGTTTGTGGATAGATATTTACCACTGCAAAACTTCTTTGCTGAAAAAAAAAGTGATGTGGTTATTGAGCTATGTATTGCATAGTAGCAATTTAAATAAAATAAGTGAGATAGTAAATTAATTAATTTATTTTTCTGTTGAGACGGATGCAACTGAAACCAGTTTCTTTAGTGTTATTCTTTAGTAGTTATTATAGTTTACCTTGGTTGAAGTGTGATTTAAATCCGAATGTTTGTTGCTCCTCGTTTCCAAATCGTTGTCCAATGGTGTGGTCCTCTGTCGGAAGTCCTCGTCCGATGGTGTGGTCCTGTCGCGATAGCCCCTGTCCGATATTGTGGTCCTGTGGCGATATTCCTCGTCCGATGTTGTTGTCCGTTGGTGAAAGTCCTCGTCCGATGGTGTGGTCCTGTGTTGAAATTCCTCGTCTGCTGGTCTGGTCCTGTGTTGAAATTCCTCGTCTGCTGGTCTGGTCCGAGTCCTCGTCCGATGGTCCGGTCCGGTCCTGTGGAAAAAGTCCTCGTCCGATTGTCTTCACGCAGTATCTGTTGTAATGTAAAATAGAAAATGTTGTTTGAGTGAAATGTCTTTTAAATAAGTAAAAAATGTATAAATTTTGCTGTATTGTATCAGTTATGTTTATTTTTTGTAAAAAATTTTTTTTTAACTTTCTGTACAATCCCAAGACTTTTGTTATTCTTATTTAAGGTTCTTAGTAAGGCTTGTGGGTTGTGATATATTACATAAGAATATGAATTTATTTTGCTATGTGTTTATGTTAGTTTTTGTACAATCCTGTTTTGTGCGCACCACTTGTGGTATACTTATTTAACCTTTATTTGGATGGTTATAGTTAGTGAAACATGAAATAATATAATTAATGTAGTTTGCTATGTGTTTGTGTTAGTTATTGACAATCCTGTTTGGTGCACATCACTTGTGCAAAACTAATTTCTTCTTGATTGTACAGGTTATAATTTGTTAAACATTAAAGAAGAATGTTAATATAGTTTGCTATGAGTTTGTGTGTTTTTTTATACAATGCTATTAGGTGCACAACACTTTTGTTATTCTTATTTTTGGTTATTTGTAAGGCTTATAGGTTGTTAAACATTTAGGGCCTCATTCAATTGCAATGTGGGCAATTGAATAGGGCCCTAAAGAAGCACATAGCATATTTTTATTAAAGAAGTTTTTAGTTAGTGAAAACCTTTCTTTTGGATAGATGCTTGCTAACTAAAAACTTCTTTAAAACATATATGTTATGTGCTTATTTCGGGCCCTATTCAATTGGTCAAATTGCAATTGAATGAGGGCCTTAGTCCCTCATTCAATTGCGATTTTGCCAATTGAATACGGCTCTAAATAAGCACATAATATATATTTTTTAAAGAAGTTTTTAGGTATTGAAAACCGTGCTTTTGGATAGATGCTTAATAACTAAAAACTTCTTTAACAAATATATGTGATGTGCTTATTTAGACCCCTATTCAATTGGCAAAATTGCAATTGAATGAGGGCCTTAATAAGAAATTCTGTTTTGTGTGTAGCAGTTTGTGTGTCATTGAATTGCGATTTGGCTAATTGAATTGTGCTGTAAATGAGCACATAGCATATTAGCATATTAGTTAAAATAATTTTGTAGTCATTGAAAAACTGTATTTTTGATATTTTTTTATTAACTAAAACCTTAGTTTTAAGCTATTGTTATGTTGTTATTTAGAGCCCTATTCAATTGGGCAAATTGCAATTGAATGAGGGCCTTTGTGTGTACCATATGTTGCATAGTTTGGCCCTCAT
Organism: Discoglossus pictus; assembly: GCA_027410445.1. Lineage (NCBI taxonomy): Eukaryota > Metazoa > Chordata > Amphibia > Anura > Alytidae > Discoglossus > Discoglossus pictus. The sequence continues at coordinate 245,231,418 of CM050169.1, read as the reverse complement.
GCAATTGCATTTTTTACAATATAATAGTACTGTAAGGCCGTAATTGAATTGCAATGTAGAAATTTGAATAGGGTTCTAAATAAGCACATCACATATATTTGTTAAAATAGCCATATTTAATTTTCCAAAATAGCAATTGAATAAGGGCCTTTGGTTACTGCATTTGTTATATTGTGAGCTACTTATTCAATTGTGTTTTGGCCAATGGAATAGAGCTCAATATCATCACAGAGCATATGTTTGTACGGAATTTTGTATTTAGTGAACTTGTATCCAAAAGGAACGTGTTCACAAAAGAAAAATTTCCTAAAAAATATGCTCTGTGCTTATATAGAGCCCTATTGAAATGGGCAAATCACATTTGAGTGAGGCCCTTGGGCATTAAAGACATATAGATCCTCATTGAATTGCAATTTTGCCAATTGAAGAGGGCTCTATATAATCACATAACATATTTATTGAGCAAAGTTTTTAGTTATTGAAAACCTTGATTGTGGTTAGAAGTTCATTAACTAAAAAGTTCTGTTTCCAAAATATGTTATGTGCTTATATAGAGCCCTATTGAAATGGGCAAATCACATTTCAGTGAGGCCCTTGGCCATTAAAGACATATAGGTCCTCATTGAATTGCAATTTTGCCAATTGAAGAGGGCTCTATATAATCACATAACATATTTATTGAGCAAAGTTTTTAGTTATTGAAAACCTTGATTGTGGTTAGAATTTCAGTAACTAAAAAGTTCTGTATAAAAAAAATGTTATGTGCTTATATAGAGCCCTATTCAAATGAGGAAGTTGCAATTGAATAAGGCTCATGGTTATTTCTTGTTTATACTTAATACTTTACCTTGATAGAAGTTTTGAATGACAGACGGTCCCCTCCTGCCAATCTTAATCCGCCGGTCTTCTTTTAGTGTCTGTTTGAAAAAGAAAGTGAAATAGTTATTTGTATATTTATAATTTGTCATCTAGCAAAGCATGTCCTTTTGAGCATGTAATGTGTTCTTGTATCTTACCTCTTCAAATTTGTTGGTGTTCTTTAAAAGGGATTGTGCTTCACAGTGCACGGTGCAAATTGTTGAGAGACGCTGTTGATGCAGAGTCTGTTTGAATATGAAACGAAATAGAAAGATTCAGGTTTATCTGATGTATTGAATTGCAGTAAATTAATTCAATTAACCTTATTTTTTGTTGGGGGCTACACACATATGTCACATACATGAAGCACATTACATAGTTTAATGTAATTATTTTGTGTACGTGTGACATATCAGTATACATGAGTCAAATTTAAATGGTTAAATTAACATTATATTTATTTGTTCCAACACACATAAATGTGTGTGTGTGAGATGTAACTATAGATGATACACATATATGTGCATGTGACATATCAGTATACATGACATATAATGTCATTAAAATGTAGTTGTTTACTGATTTTGTTGTAAGCTAATTTTGTTGCATTGGTAATACACATAAATGTGCGTGTGACATGTCACTATACATTATAGACATATATGTCGGTGTCAGATGTCACTATGAAGGGGCAATACACAGAAATGTGCGTGTCACATGTCACTATACATTATAGACATATATGTCGGTGTCAGATGTCACTATGAAGGGGCAATACACAGAAATGTGCGTGTCACATGTCACTATCCATTATAGACATATATGTGCGTGTCACATGTCACTATGAAGGGGCAATACACAGAAATGTGTGTGTCAAATGTCACTATACATTATAGACATATATGTGCGTGTCACATGTAACTATACATTATAGACATATATGTGCGTGTCAGATGTCACTATACATAAAGCTCTGTTTAATTTTGTTTGGGAGCCTATACACATAAATGTGCCATACATGATGACTACATAAATCCTAGTTTATTTTTTTATTTGTTTGACCTGACCTGATAATAAAATGTAATATATTATAGCTTACCTGTCAGTTGTAATTTGCACAATGTAAAGTAGTAAATTAGTAAAGAATTGTCTTCTCAAGTAAAAGCAGCAGTTATCTCAGAAGTCACTCCGTTGATCACCTGAGGAGAAATGTATTTTTTAGTTGGAAATAGGCAGTATTTATAAACTTGTAGAAAGTTCTGGAAAGTGAGACCGTTAGAACGCAATACGCATGCGCTATTTGCGTTCCAGCTTACAATTTGCGTTCCATCCGCCATTTTAGGCGTATTACTGTTCAAAATGGTGTTTAATATGATTGTGATACGTTCCGCATAGTATGTGTTTCATTATTGCGAGTAAGTGTAGTGTAGTTACGTCTGAAGCCTCGTTTTCGTTTTGTTCGTCGGCCATTTTTTCTCTCGCTTAGCGATGGTATTACTGTCTAAAGTGTTTATTTTGATTTAAATGTAGGTGTAACTTGTTTTTTTGAGGTGCTGGCTGGTTCCTCTTGCTGTAGGTAAGCTTTTTATGTGTTTGTTGTGTGTCTTTGTTAAGTTTTAAATGTTTGTATGTCGGCGTGTTGCGTCCGATGTTTGCGAAGTCGTAATGTGTGGTAACGTGTCTCGTATGGTGTTTGCGTGTGTAGCATGGTGTTTGCGTGTGTAGCCTCGTTTTCGTTTTATTCGTCGGCCATTTTTTTTGTCGCTTAACAAAGTATTTAGTGTCGAAACTCTTTTATTTTGAGTGCAATTAAGTTCTAAGTTGCATTTTTGAGGTCCTGGGTGCTTCCTGTTTGTGTAGGTAAGGTTTTTATGTATGTGCTGTGTGTATGTATTGTGTTTGTAATTTTGTAATGTTCGCGAGTTGCGTCCGAGTGTTGTTTGCGAGTGTCGTAATGTGTTTCAACGTGTGTCGTATGTTGTTTGCGAGTGTCGTAATGTGTTTGGACGTAAACTTTTTTTTTCAAGGGTCGCAGTTGCTGCAACTGAAGACCTCGCTTTGCGAGGTCCTCAGGTGCTGGCATGGAGCGCCTGCGGCGCTCCAAGCCAGCAACTGAGGCCCTCGCTTCGCGAGGGTCCTCAGTTGCTGGCAAGGAGCGCCTGCGGCGCTCCATGCCAGCAACTGAGGCCCTCGCTTCGCGAGGGTCCTCAGTTGCTGGCAAGGAGCGCCTTCGGCGCTCCATGCCAGCAACTGAGAACCTGGCACAGTGCCCTCGCTTCGCGAGGCCCGCGACTCGCTGCGCGAGCCGCGGCCCTCGCTACGCGAGGCCCGCGACTCGCTGCGCGAGTCGCGGCCCTCGCTACGCGAGGCCCGCGACTCGCTACGCGAGCCCGCAGCGTTAGCAACAACTCGTACGCTCACAACTATATATGTGATATGTTTGTCCAATAAAAAGCTATATATATAAATACATATGAAATGGTTTTCTTAGCTGGTCACCTCTCTAGGTTGGGGTCAGACATCACATATAATTCCAGGGTTAGAGCTCAGGACCCTCTTTCCTCAGCTTGTTTCGCTGCTACAATTTCCCATTAGAGGGTCTTCTGGCCTCTAAATCTTCTCCATTCATTAAATGACCGGATTCATAAGGATTTATTTACTGTAAGTGAGTAGAAGGAGACTTGAGGAATCTGTACCCGCCGTCCATGCCAAGCCCTCTCTGCAATAAAAGTATCTCTATATTTGGGAAAAACATCACATGTTTGTAAATATGTAACAATCTAACAATAGCATTATCTAGATTTGTATATAATGTTATATTTATCTGGCTGCTGGTGTCATGGGACTGCCATGATGGACTACTAGTTTAAAGGTATATGGGATATCTGATTGGGAGTCTCATACCATGCCTTTGTATGCCAGGAGCTGTGCCCTAGCCAATCAGCTGCCAGTATCACTGCTGTAGCTTTGTCTCAGGGAAACAGATACATTGTTGTACCTGCCTCTGATTAGCCATAACTAATTATGCATTTTATGCTAATTTAGCTTGCATTTTCAGGGACGTTCCTTCTCTGAATCAAATTTTGCAAACTTTAAACTGTTTATTAATGATTATTATTTTTTTCATGCAAAACATGTTTTCATAAACCAGCGATTCTGCTCCATCAGAAGCGATACCAGCCCACCGTACCACTATCACATAAAAAGCATAAATCATTTTTATTACTGCTCCGAGCTGACCTAACAGCACCTCCAGCGTCCATGCATAGTCTCACATTATCTGTCGCAGCGGTGCCCGTGATAGACAGATGTTATTCTCAACATTTTTTTTAACACATTTGCTTGTCAAGGAATAATTATGGCACCCTCGTGTGGCCATTCCCAAACCCTTTTAGTTTCAGTGATTTCTTATGAAACCCTAATATATCACTTTTTATTTGAAGCTTTTAATCCTAAATAGGCACCCACAGAAGTAGCGCGACCCCAGACTGAAGCGCTCACATCCCGCCGTCCAGGTGTTAATCGCAGTGTTGCTGGTTATTAATCACTTTTACCACCATCATAAAATCTCCATGTGACTGCCCTGATTAATGCCTGCTCACACTGGCAGGTTTATGGGCACATAAATTGATGCTAAAGTTTGGATAGTGTCGAGGTATTTGGGTGTCCTGTATATGACATGTACATTTATTTTTTTTATTTGCCAGCGTTGTGATTTTAATATACAAGGTTTTTCAGTTTGTATTCCCAATAATATAAGTTTTGCCCTAAAATCAGCAACCCTATCACTGGCCGAGGTGCACATATACATTTATAAGTATACAAGGAACTTGCCTGTCAAAAATGACGGGAATAAAATTGTAAGGTTGTCAATGCTGTTTGCCACACAATTTGAGGCTTTTGCCCCTCTGAGCACCTTTGGCGCTCATCGCATGGCTCGCAATGAGCGCATTTAGCCCTCATTGCAGCCTAAGTCCCGCATGCTTCCACTGCTTGCCTTGCTTTCAGAGGCTCACAGTGCAATGAGCGCCTTCGGCGCTTATTGCAGCCTAAGTCGTGCATCAACGAGGGAGGGAAGTGAGTGACCAACATCGCAAACGTCAGGAGCCCCGCGATGAGCGGCCATGGGTCTCTTCAGCATCTCCCCCAGTCCCTTTCCTGTGTCTTTCTCCTCTGTGTGTGTGTTGAACGTTTGCATGGCGCGCGTCGACTGCCGTTGGTTTTATTTTCATAGTCCCGCGTGCCTGTCGTTGTTCGTGTACGTGTTACTGTCTTAAGCGTTGTGTATTTTGTACGTTTTGCGAGCCTGGCGTTGCTAAGCCTCGTTTTCATGCTGTTTCTGAAATTTGACGTTTTTCGTCAGCCATTTTTTTCCTCACTTAGGCATTTTTCAAATGATGAAAAACGCCAAACCTGGGTGTTATTCCCTTGCAACCTCACTTCCAGGCTTCCTGTGTCTCCCCCTGTGCTGTGTGTGAGTGAAGCAGAGCGTGATCCCTCCCTTCAGAGACTGCGCAGTATTCCAACATGATAAGGACCCCAAACACACCTCCAAGATGACCACTGCCTTGCTAAAGAAGCTGAAGGTAAAGGTGATGGACTGGCCAAGCATGTCTCCAGACCTAAACCCTACTGAGCATCGGTGGGGCATCCTCAAACGGAAGGTGGGGGAGTGCAAGGTCTCTAACATCCACCAGCTCCATCATCATGGAGGAGAGGAAGAGGACTCCAGTGGCAACCTGTGAAGCTCTGGTGACCTCCATGTCCATGAGGGTTAAGGCGGTGCTGGAAAATAATGGCGGCCACACAAGATATTGTCACGTTGGGCCCAATTTGGACATTTCCACTTAGGGGTGTACTCACTTTTGTTGCCAACTGTTTAGACATTAATGGCGGTGTGTTGAGTTATTTTGAGGGGACAGCACATTTACACTGTTATACAGGCCGTACACTTACTACTTCACATTGAAGCAGAGCGGCATGTCTTCAGTGTTGTCACATGAGAAGATATAATAACATATGTACATGTGAGGGGTGTACTGACTTGTGTGAGATACTGTATTTTTGTATATATATCAAACAGGAAGATTCCCATAGAAACGTATACATATAAATAAATGTTAGATATAATATTACAAGTGTTTGTTATTTAGAGGAACATGGAAAGTTCCTGGATGTTACTAAGTACATAATATTCTCTGGTATTTAAAAAAAAAAAATTGTAGTTTTTTTTCATTAATAAGTGCTTATAAGCTCTGTTTTTGCAGCCGAAATCAAAAAAATAGTCCCTGTATGGGTCTGCCCTCTGCAGCTCATGAATACACAGCCTTTGCTGTACTTGCTGTGCAGTGTCTCATAATAACCAATCAGTGACCATCTCTCAACAACATGCTGCTGAGACCTGGTCCCTTATAGGCTAGGACACTGCACTGCACATCTAGCGCTAAAGAGTCTGTGTCTGCATACACTGCAGTGGGCTGACCCGTACAGGGACTATTTATTTGATTTTAGGCATAAAAAAGGGGTTATAAGCCCTTATTAATAAAATAAACTGCATAAAAGTAAATAAATACACAGGAATATTATATACCTAGTAAACTTCCATGTCCTTTTAACTTTTCTTAATTTCACAGTGACCCAGTACTTGCACAAATGGTTAATGCACATATAAATAAATATAATTGGCTATCAAAAATGTTAACTGAACATGATCTTAAAAGTTGGGTAATTTAAGCATAAATTAGAAATAAAAGACCCCTCTCCCCTAATGAGTGATAGATAGGAAGAGAGCGCCCAGTTGGTATACAAATAAAAAAAGACTTTACCCGCGCGTGCTTTCGTGACGTATCATCATCACTGTGATATTTAATTAATATTGTGAAATAAATTAATTAGGAAAGCAGGCCTTTCATTTAAAAGTTTGTCTCATTTTAAAGAGCATTGAAGAAAACTCGCTATGCATTGTACTAGCAGTTTTTCTCTACAGTAAATCATTTCTAAAATATTTAGAATTGATTTTGCATCTACAGTATTCTGATGGGCAGCTCAGAGTACCGGATAAGGGCAACAGAGGGGTCTAACTACCAGATAATATTGTGGGTATTTACTGTGGCCACTACAGAGACAGACATGGCAAAGAGCAATCTCAGTTCCTGACAAATAGATGAGAAGAAGTGGAGGCAGTGACAGGTTTTATTTTCCTGGGATCTAAGTTCTCTTCAGAGAGTGACTGCAGCCATGAAATTAAAATACATTTGGGGAAGAAAGCTATGGCAAGTCTGGACAAGTTATTAAAAAGATATTAAACTATCACCAATAGTTCGCATAGTAAGTTCTCTGGTATTCCCAGCAGTAACAAACCGATGTGAGAGCTGGACCAGAAAGATGGCGGAGCGCCGGAGACTTGTGATGTTGGAGAAAACTGCTTAGAGTCCCTTGGACTGCAGGAAGATCGAATCAGTCAGTACTAAATTAAATCAAGAAAAACTGTTCACTGGAAGGTTTGATCATGAGGCTGAATCTCAAATATTTTGTCCATATCATGAGAAGACAGAATTCCCTAGAGAAGACTCTGATTCTGGGAATGATTGAAGGCACAAGAAGAAAGGGACGACAGAGGCGAAGATGAATAAATGAGGTCACTGAAGCAATGAACATGAGCTATATGGAACTCAGACCGGCAGTGGCTGACGGATGTGCCTGATGTTCTGTTGTGCATAGGGTCATGGAGAGTTGGACACGATGAAAGGCAGAAGAAAGCTAAAACTGAAGCGTTTGCGCCCTAAGCAGGCGCCATCCCACAGGACAGGCTTCTTAGCAGCGGCCCATTCCCAAGTTGGCATCTTTCATGTCTTCTCCAACATATTATAGATGATAAATATAAAATAACAGAATTATTTACATAAAGTAATATATCGTTTATTTGCATGGGAGATTAGTAAATACTTTTATTATTATACAGCCGACATATCGCTTGTGTTTTATTTACAAATAATTCTTGTTATTAATGTGTCTATAAAGCTCAACAAACACAAGGAGATACATTGTATCAGTTCCACGTCTCCCTGGCCTGGCAATAACTACGTGTATAAAGCCGCCTTGTCATGGTGAAGGGGCTTGTGTACTTCAATGAAGCTGTGAGCTATACCATGTAGGGTCACCTAGGATGGGCAGGTCATAGCAGAAAGTTCAGACAAATTGCAGTCCACTGGAGAAGTAACTGGAAACCCACTCCAGTATCTTTGCCAAAGATAACCTTATGGATAAGCATGATCAGACACAAGATGTGCCTTGCGTGCTGGGGTCCATAGAGTCATGGAGAGTCGAACAAGACTGAACAACTAAACAGCTACATATAAGGCAGATGCCGGGTTATGTGAATGACTTTACACTTTATAAGATTTGCTTCTTAATATTTGATACATAGTAACTGAGGTTGAAAAAAAAGGTTGCTGGTCCTTTATCGAGATATGTTACAAGATATATAACACTAGCAACTTTGCTACTCTGAGGACCTTCGGCGCTCATTGCAAGCCTCTCCCCTTATGTCCTTCAAGTTTTGTGCTTTGCAACGATCATCTTCGGCGCTCATCGCAAAGACAGATATATAAGTACAGTGTTAAATATACAATATTTTTAGTGCAGCGTAAATAAAATAAAAAAATCAGGTCTCAGAGCATAATAAAGTGAATTAAATATGTAACTGCTTTGAGAGTCCTATCGTTGGAAGCCAATGAGCAGTAATCCAGAAATATAAGTGCTGTGTGAAAAGTAAAAAAATTTTTGCGCAGTGTAAAGTTTAAATATTTATTTTTCATTACTAATTAATACTTATTAAATTAATGTACATTAATAATTAATTGGAACAAATGAATGAAACATGAACAAATGTATTAGGAAGTGCGAAGCATTAATGTATTCATAAAGTAACGGCAGTGTAAAATATGCTATTTAGCGTATTTGTTATATATATATATTTTAATAATAATTAATTAATTACTTAATAAATTAATATACTTTACCTATTTCTAATTAATATATCCAGCAATCAGTATCCTGAAGAGCTAACAATCTGTTTTTATTTTTCTGCAGCATACAATGTACATTTGGACTGTTGGTGACCTGAAGAGAAAGTGTCAGCGATGTGGCAATGTGTGCAGTGTAAATAGGCTGCGTGCGCGAGGGCAAACCGTTGGTTTTGTTTGGTAAAGCAGCATTTTAGAATGGTAATGTTATTAGTTGCAAGTTAGTGGTGTAAAATGGCGGCGATTGTCTCTGTGTTACGCGGCTCGCGAGCATTTTCCACCCTTTCTAATAGTTTATTTTCTCCCTCGTTCGTTCCTGGGTAAAAGTGCTACGCGGCTGGCGGTGTTTCGCACAGTTCGGGGTTGTGTAGTCTCGTTTTAATTTTTTACGGCCGCCATTTTTTTCTAAGCCGATTTTTGAGTGCCAAAACTCAAGTGCAAATTCTGCTTTAATTCGCGTGCAACCTCACTCGCAGACGTCCTGGCTGCCCCCCCCCGTGCTGTGTGTGAAGTTTTTTTTGGTATTTTTTGTGTGTGTGTTTTTTTAGGTTATACATAAAGAACATGAAAAACTGGCTATATGTTCTGTTATCCATTTTTTTCTAAAGTGAAGCAATCATGATAAATTCCATGTTGTTCTTGCATGAGCAGCTTGTGCATATTAATTAGCTGCTTTTATGTGCTAATTAGGAATATAGTCTGCTGGTCTGTCACTGTTGTGACCAAAAATAAAGACCTGCAATGTTATGAGGCAGTTAGACCCCTCTCAAGTACTATGAGTCTCACATTAATATACTGGAATATAGGAATTTTAAATATTTCAGAACTGATTGACGGTAGTGAAAAACTGCTAGTACAATGTACAGCCAGTTTTTAATACTCTTTAAAATGAAATCAACTTCCTGTTACGGTGCTAGAGCTCCTTTAATTGGGCATGCATTAGCCTCCTATAACTAACCCCATGCATTGTGCAGTAATATTGGAACCTTATTATAGAGAGATTACTGACTCACACCCCACATGTCTAATGAGACAGCCCCGCAGCTCTGGAAGACAATTCATTAGACTATTTAGCAGTGTTTATGGGCTGAAACATCTGCTGTACGGCTCTGTATTCATTAAGTGCTGGTCCAAATCAGGAGACGATGGCTCTTATATCACCCGTGCCAGGGTGTGTGACAGCAAGTATGGACAAATCACACGCTGCATACTAATAAATGATACAATAAATTGTGTTTTGCAAACCCCGCTCTGCTGCAAATGACTATTTTACCTTTGGTGATGGAGGTGATATCTCCAAATGTCGGCTTTATATCTTGTTACATTCTACGAGTTTTATGTATTATTAAATGTTGCTGAATATTTTCTCACTACCATACACGAGGGACATGGTCCTCACATATTTATATCGCATGCATTTAAATGAGGCTGTGACAAGTTCCCAGGCTCCTCTGGGTTTGTGTTTCAGACAATTTAATGGAGGACACAATACAAGAGACTGGAGAAACTTTTCCAAGTTGTACTGGAATTTAGCAAAAGAATCGATGAAACTAATATTCCGAACTTCCACTGAAGCACGACCTTAACCGATATACAGTTTCCTCACTAACCAGCTCTCATCCAGCTAAATCTGGGTGGAGCAAAACAAAAAAAGTTTGATTAACGATCACTGGCCTGTATTCTCCCCATTTCCAGGTCTCTACTCTGCTCCATAAGCTGCAGGCTCCTGTCTCACTGTGTGTGTCTTTCTCCAGCTCAGACAAACTCCAAACAATCAGTCCATAAGCAGCCCCTCCCATACTCCAGGAATAGTCTTAAACGAGGGCTGCCCAGGTGCAGCAAATCAATTGAGCAGGAAAGTTAACCCCTGCAGACCTACTGGGGAAAGAGAGCTTTGTGAAGACTGTGGCTTACATATACCCCTTGGATATCTCTGTCACAGGGTTTTAAACATTATGGATCTTTTAAAGAATAAATACTGCAGATATTTGAAAAAAATCTTTGCAACAATTTCAAGGAACGCCTTGGTGACAATTCTGATTTGATTGTAAGCTGCAGCAGGGAGGGGATACCTTAGCCATTGAGATAACCTGAGAAACTCATTTTATGGTTTCGTACTGAGGTTGAAATTAATTCTTTGTAAGCACTTCAAGGCTTCCTTTTATTATGAAAAGATCCTTTGTGTAACATTTTCTTATTATAGACAAATATTTGAGTTCTATGCGCGGCTGTCTCATCATGGACATGGTGATGCTTTTTGCCTTTAAAATATATTCAATTTTTTGAGCACCAACATTTGCACTAATTTTATGTTAATGGAATATTGTACCACAAGACACCTATTTAATGTATATTTTGTTCTTGTTAAGTCGTTTAGTCATGTCCGACTCTCTGTACCCCTATGGATCACAGCACACCAGGCACATCGATGATTATGTCTCTGGTTGAGCTCATCTATAAGGTTACCATGGCAAAAGATACTGTGGTATAGCTCACAGCTTCATTGAGGTACACAAGCCCCTTCACCACAACAAGGTATCAATATATATATATATATATATATATATATATATATATATATATATATATATATATATATTATATGTAAAAGAAGAAATATAAATACTGTTTATATATAGTACATATCTTTGTTCTACTGTCATAGGATGAGTTTGTGTTATTTTAGTATAGTGATGTTAGATTATAACACTGTGATGTCACAACTGTAACTTTATAAAGATACTAGTACATTAGCCCATTATTAAAATTATGAATTGTAACGGAGCAGGAACACGCAGTCCAAAATCTCAGCTGGTATACGATAAAATACCCACAAGGCACTACAGTTTCACCATCCCCGACCTCCCATATTGGACGACACACAATTTGGGAGTCAAATGAATACTGACTTTATTTTGTTATTGCAGAACTATATATACATCTCTTTGGCCACAGGCAATACACATGCCCATATTTGGCTACACACAATACACACAAAGAGAACAATAGGGGGGTCACACCTCCCTGGCAACTTTGATACAATCAGACACTGATTCAATTACACCTCTTTGTTCTTATCAGAGAATTAAAACACTTTGGAAAATGCAAGGATCCTTTACAACTTTCTTATCTCTTGAATCTCTGTAATAGGATTATCTATTAGCCTAGGTCTGCAAAAGTCTGGCTAATATTCTGCAGAGCATCAACCAGCATACATATTGTAGGATCATATTTTAACCAAGAATAATCATAAAACAGGGTAAAACAGTGATGGGTTCCGCTACACACCTCCCCCGTGACCATAAGCCGGCATACACGGTCTGATCCCAACGGATCGGCCTGGGGATGTCCGGACAAAAGTATTTGTTGGTCAATTCTCTAGTTTGACAACCCATCAGCATTACTGCAATTCACATTTACTCACATTTCCCATATCCCCAGATAGCTGGGATCTGAGCGAACAAAACCACCGAATAGCGCTCAGATCCTCTTCACACAGTTCAATTGCCATGTAGCTAAAGTCTTTCCCATAGTCTTTCATCATATGAATGGGCTCCATGGCATAGCTATCTGGGGTATCACCGCTCCCACAGGGCAAGTACAGAATGACCCCCCTGTATGTAAAGGGCCAGAATGAGTGACTTACACTCTGGTATGGCCGAACACTGGTTCCAAAGGGCAATATGTACCAGGGCCATAGTCGCAGGGCAGGAGGCTGGCAAACAGTCCTCTCCAAGCCAAAGTGGCGAAGGGCACTTCGTCACACATCTCCCCTTTGGGGGGAAGTCTAACCAGGCACCTGGATATTTCGCTGGGGTGATGGTGCAACACGCTGAGGGGACTTGAGGGGCAGAGGCCCGCGGCACTCTGCCCTGATGCCAGCTCTTCTGCTGGTATAACCTGCAGGACCTCCTGCTCTGTACCAGGGACAAAGGGAGGGCAGAGGCCGACTGCACTCTGCCCCGCTGTCAGCTCTTCTGCTGGGGTACTTGGGACATATTCCGGCTCAGTAGCCAGGGAAACGTGGGGGTCAGTGGGGGTTAACATTTCCTCTGTTAACCCTGGGGCCACATTAGAAGTTAGCTGGGGAGGGGAGTTTGTACTTACCCCCTCCTCCGGTTGTCCCAGGGACGGTAGTTGGGGATCTGGACAAGCTGTGGGCGCAGAGACCACGGTCCCATCTGCGCCGTCTGGGAGATTGGTGTCTCCCCTGGTTAGGGTAAACTGTCGCTGGGGGGGAAGGATGACACCTTCTGCCCCCTGTGTTTCACACTGCCGCAGGGGGGGGAGGACGACACCTTTGGCCCCCTGGAGTACCCACTGACGCTGTGGAGGAAGGTCGACACCTTCTGCTCCCTGGGGTACACACTGCCGCTGGGGGGGAAGGACGACACCTTCTGCCCCCTGGGGTTCACACTGCCGCTGAGGGGGAAGGACGACACCTTCTGCCCCCTGGGGTTCACACTGCCGCTGTGGAGGAAGGTCGACACCTTCTGCTCCCTGGGGTACACACTGCCGCTGGGGGGAAAGGACGACACCTTCTGCCCCCTGGGGTTCACACTGCCGCTGGGGGGGAAGGACGACACCTTCTGCCCCCTGGGGTTCACACTGCCGCTGGGGGGAAAGGACGACACCTTCTGCCCCCTGGGGTTCACACTGCCGCTGGGGGGAAAGGACGACACCTTCTGCCCCCTGGGGTTCACACTGCCGCTGAGGGGGAAGGACGACACCTTCTGCCCCCTGGGGTTCCCACTGCCGCTGGGGGGAAAGGACGGCACCTTCTGCCCCCTGGGGTTCACACTGCCGCTGAGGGGGAAGGACGACACATTCTGCCCCCTGGGGTTCACACTGCCGCTGGGGGGAAAGGACGACACCTTCTGCCCCCTGGGGTTCACACTGCCGCTGGGGGGAAAGGACGACACCTTCTGCCCCCTGGGGTTCACACTGCCGCTGAGGGGGAAGGACGACACCTTCTGCCCCCTGGGGTTCACACTGCCGCTGGGGGGAAAGGACGACACCTTCTGCCCCCTGGGGTTCACACTGCCGCTGAGGGGGAAGGACGACACCTTCTGCCCCCTGGGGTTCACACTGCCGCTGGGGGGAAAGGACGACACCTTCTGCCCCCTGGGGTTCACACTGCCGCTGGGGGGGAAGGACGACACCTTCTGCCCCCTGTAGGGCCGGTAGAGAGACCTCGGTCCCATCTCTACCTGCCATCTGGAGGTCATCCCAGGACCAGTCAATGAAGTCTGGTTCTGCTTGTCGAGTAGGTTGGGGCTGCACAAGGCTGAGCAGGTGTTGGTAGTCCTGCTCCAGCTCCCACTCTCTCGTTACCAGGTGGGTCATGTCTTTGCTCACCTCGCCTTCGTCATCCCAGACATACATGCCCATCCGGTAGTCGTAGATGTCCCAAAACCTAGACCCCTCCGTGCTGCCAAGATCAATATCGTCCTCCAAGGCATCCCATAATAAACCCGGGCCATCATAATCATCCCCCTCCGGTAAGTCGTGTTCAGCCGTCCAGGGGGTAAGTCGAACGGTATACCACCAGAGGGCCTGGTATGCGTTGTCTAGCCAGATCTCTCGCCATACCAGGGTCTCTAGTCTTGTCACCCACTCATCCAGGGGCTGCTCTCCCAATAGATACATCCGCATCGCCACACGCTTCTGTAGCCGCTGCTCATCACTGGGGAGACTCTCACCTCGCCGCCATTGGGCATCTTGCAGGGCATCATACCAGATTTCCTTTCTGTCTGTTTCCCTGTAGTCTGCGGCCTCCTTCTCATCCTCATCATGGAACTAGCCGGTTCCATCCTGCTGTAGCCAGGGGCGCTGTACGGATACTAGCGTTGCCCTCAATTTGTACTCCACGAAATGGTGTCTCCTGTAGCTGTCCTTCTGACCGTGGGAACAATTCCACCACTTGCCAACAAATGTAACGGAGCAGGAACACGCAGTCCAAAATCTCCGCTGGTATACGATAAAATACCCACAAGGCACTACAGTTTCACCATCCCCGACCTCCCATATTGGACGACACACAATTTGGGAGTCAAATGAATACTGACTTTATTTTGTTATTGCAGAACTATATATACATCTCTTTGGCCACAGGTAATACACATGCCCATATTTGGCTACACACAATACACACAAAGAGAACAATAGGGGGGTCACACCTCCCTGGCAACTTTGATACAATCAGACACTGATTCAATTACACCTCTTTGTTCTTATCAGAGAATTAAAACACTTTGGAAAATGCAAGGATCCTTTACAACTTTCTTATCTCTTGAATCTCTGTAATAGGATTATCTATTAGCCTAGGTCTGCAAAAGTCTGGCTAATATTCTGCAGAGCATCAACCAGCATACATATTGTAGGATCATATTTTAACCAAGAATAATCATAAAACAGGGTAAAACAGTGATGGGTTCCGCTACATGAATCAATAGAGTATTTA
This sequence comes from Discoglossus pictus, assembly GCA_027410445.1. NCBI lineage: Eukaryota > Metazoa > Chordata > Amphibia > Anura > Alytidae > Discoglossus > Discoglossus pictus. The sequence continues at coordinate 245,216,073 of CM050169.1, read as the reverse complement.
AAGTCCTTATATTCCTCCCTGTCTTGGAGTATAACTGTGCAATATATGTTGTAAATGTGAAGCCTGTCTGAACCTGACCTGATAATCTACTTCCCCTGGTTCCTAAACTGCTTGAATGTATCGTCTACAATCACCTCTCCCGATTTATTTCCTCCAACTCCCTTCTTGACCCCTTCCAATCCGGCTTCCGGCCCCATTGAGACAGCTCTCACTAAAGTCACTAATGATTCATTCACCACCAAGTCAAACTGTATTTTCTCTATTGTAATTATCCTGGACCTCTCTGCTGCCTTTGACACGGTTTACCACCCTCCTCTAAATTCTCCACTCACTTGGCATTCATGACACTGCTCTTTCTTGGTTCACAACGTATCTAGGAAATTAAACATTTAGTGTCTCCTCCTCTGCCTCGCCCTCTGATGTACCCCAAGGATCAGTCCTAGGCCCCCTCCTCTTCTCCATTTATACTTCCTCACTTGGTACCCTAATAAATTATTTTGATTTTCAGTATCCTATCTATGCAGATTACACCAAAGTCTACCTCTCTGCCCCAAAACTATCCCCATCTCTTCTAGCTCATGTTGCCAACTGCCTCTCTAGCATATCCTCCAGGACATAATATGTCAAAGATGGAGCTCTTAATCTTCCCGCCCTCTTCTACAGCTTTCATACAGCTCACTGTTGGCAATCCCATCATCACGCCCACCTTTCAGGCCCATTGTCTTGGGGTTTTATTGGACCATGCCCTCTCTTTCATTCCTCTCATACAATCAATCACTAAATCTAGTCATTTTCACCTGAAAAACATTTCCAAAATATGTTCCTTTCTCTCACAAGACACAACCAAAATTGTAATACACTCTTATCATATCTCGCCTTGACTATTGCAACTCTTTCCTTGCTGGCCTTCCTATCAGCCGTCTCTCTCCACTTCAGTCAATAATGCTGGTCTACGCTAGACTCATCTACCATACTAACTGCCCGTGTCTGCGGCTCCTCTCAATTCTTTATAATGTGCAGTCAGTGGGTCATCTTACATTTCCAACTCCCTCAATTTACTGGGTATCACAGAAACCTGGCTCACTCCATCTGACTCTGACTCCCCTGCTGCACTCTCTTATGGTGGTCTGCACTTCAGCCACACTCCTAGACCTGGGAACAAACAAGGTGGAGGTGTGGGCATACTGCTATCCTCTCGCTGCACTTTTCACTGCATACCCCCTGTTCCCTCCCTCCAATTCTCATCTTTTGAAGTCCACACTATCCGCATCTTCTCTCCCATCCCACTGCGAGTAGCTGTGATCTATCGCCCACCTGGATCACACTCTCAATTTCTGGACAACTTTGCAGCCTGGCTCCCTCACTTTCTCTCCTCCAATATACCTTCACTCATTCTTGGTGATTTTAACATAGCCACTGACACCCCCACCTCCCTAAAAACTGCAAAATTACTTGCACTTACCTCTTCCCTTGGCCTCTCACAATGGACAGATTCCGCAACTCACAGTGGTGGACACTCCATTGACCTTATTTTTACTAATCTCTGCACTATCTCCTCACTTCCCCTATCTGACCACCACCTGCTAACTTGCAACCTCAACTCATCTTCCGCTCACCACCCTTCTTCAAATCCTTCCATCAGAACACGCAGAAACCTGCAAGCACTCAACCCACAACAATTGTCAAATGTACTAAAACCCCTTCTCAGCCCCCTCACCACCCTTGCCTGCCTTGACATCGCAACTTCACAGTACAACACTACTCTAACCTCCACCCTTGACTCTCTTGCCCCCATAATCACAAGCAAACGCCCTCGCTCTCATCCATAACCATGGCACACCACACAAACACGCCATCTACAGAGATGCTCACGCACTGCAGAACGACTATGGAGGAAATCTCGCACCTCAGCAGACTTTCTCCACTACAAGTTTACCTTGTGCTCCTACTTGTCTGCCCTCAATCTTGCCAAACAACACTACTTCTCATCACTAATATCAAACCTGTCCTCCAACCCTAAACGTTTATTTGCTACATTTAACACCCTCCTCTGCCCACCCCCACCTCCTGCCTCTTCATGTCTAACTGCTGATGACTTTGCCAGCCACTTTAAAACTAAAATTGAAACTATCCGAAATGAGCTCTCCTCCCAGCGTGGCCCTATCCCACCATCCTTTCCACAAGCCGACAACACCCAACCCTTCCCCTTCCCCAATCCCTCCTCCACTATGGATTCCTTTGACCCTGTTACTGAGGATGAAGTATCTACTTTACTAGCAACCTCTCACCTTACCACAAGGCCACATGATCCTATTCCTTCACAGCTAATCCCTCCCCTATCCACCGCACTTATCCCAGCTCTCACACATCTATTCAACCTCTCCCTAAACACTGGCAGGTTTCCATCCTCCTTAAAAGATGCCATAATTACACCCATTCTCAAGAAGCCCTCATCTGACCCATCTTCTGCCTCCAACTACAGCCCTATCTCACTACTTCCCCTGGCTTCTAAACTGCTTGAGTGGCTTGTTTACAATCGCCTCACTCAATTTATTTTTTCCAATTCCCTTCTTGACCCCTTCCAATCTGGTTTCCGTGCCCAACCCTCAACAGAAACAGCCCTCACAAAAGTCACCAATGAATTGCTAACCGCCAAATCAAAGGGTCACTTCTCAATTCTAATTCTCCTGGATCTCTCTGCTGCCTTCGACACAGTTGACCACCCTCTTCTATTCCAAACTCTCCGTTCATTTGGCATCCAGGGCACAGCTCTTTCATGGTTCACATCCTATCTAAAAGATCATACATTTAGCGTCTCCTTCTCTGGCACCACTTCTTCACCTCTCCCTCTGTCTGTTGGCGTTCCCCAAGGTTCTGTCCTAGGCCCCCTCCTCCCTTGGAACCCTCATAAAATCCTTTGGATTTCAGTATCATCTCTATGCAGATGATACTCCAATCCTCCTCTCTGCACCCGATCTATCCCCCTCTCTTTTAGCTCAAGTCTCCACCTGCCTCTCTAGCATATCCTTCTGGATGTCTACCTGTCAACTCAAACTCAACATGTCTAAGACTGAACTCCTAATCTTTCCACCCTCTACTACAGCTTCCACTCCTCAAATATCTCTCACTGTTGACAACACCATCATCACTCCCACCTCCCAGGCCCGTTGTCTTGGGTTTCTACTGGATCCCGCCCTCTCTTTTATTCCTCACATCCAATCAATAACAAAATATTGTCAGTTTCCCCTAAAAAACATCTCCAAAATTCGTCATTATCTTACACAAGACACAGCTAAAATTCTGATACACTCTCTCATCATATCTCGACTCGACTACTGCAATTCACTCCTTGCTAGCCTCCCCATCTCTCGTCTGTCTCCCCTCCAATCCATAATGAACGCCTCTGCTAGACTCATCTTCAATACCAAACGATCAGTGTCTGCAGCCCCTCTCTGTCAATCACTCCACTGGCTTCCCATAGCTTCCCGAATCACATTTAAAATCATGACCCTAACACATAAAGCCCTCAACAACAGTGCACCCCCTTATATCTCTGCTCTTGTTTCAAAATACTCTCCCAACCACCCCCTTCGTTCTGCTAACGACCTTCTTCTTTCATCCTATTTCATCACCTCCTCTCACTCCTGTCTTCAGGACTTTTCTCGTGCAGCCCCTACTATTTGGAACTCCTTGCCTCGCTCCATTAGATTATCTTCCTGCCCCAAAACCTTTAAAAAATTACTAAAAACACACCTATTTAAAAAATCATATCACCTTCAGCCTTTATAATTACAACTGCACACTCCACAGCTTAATAACACTCCCACCCACACTCTACAGTACAACCCACAGACCCCTCCAATTGACTAAACAAATTGCATTCATGCCGCCATTTTGTATATGTCACCCTCTTGTATTACACCTAAACCCTTAGATTGTAAGTTTGCGAGTGTAACGGATCTACTGGCACCCCGACCGGGTACCTCCGTTGATGGACGCGTCCTAGCTTGCGTCGAGGCCTACAAGCACCGCACCGGACACCACACTACCACAGACTCCACAACCGCCGTAGCTTAAAGCTCCCAGGGAGTATGCAGCGCATAGCAATCCCCAGTATGATATAGCAAACCACTCCAAGAACGAGACAAGGCTACGTTTTGAAGGGTCAAGTCGTTCTCTTTAATGACAGGGGATCTCCTTTTATGCAATGGTGCCCTCTGATGGGCTACACCCACATAATTATCACAACAGCCAATTATATACATGGTTTAACCCCCACGTCTCCTCCCCTCAGATAACAGGTAACACAATTAAAACAGACACAATTTTAACCACATTCTGGATGTACCCCAAAAACAGGGGATACACCTTTAAGTCCAGCACCATTCAATAGCTCTCACCCAGAGGAACAACATATTAAAAAATGGCATGAATCAGACCAGGGGTTCAAAAGTTAGTAAAAGTAGCTTTTACACATAACACACAGACATTTCACATATCCCCCATAGTTGGCCACACAATACACATAGAGGGACAATAGGTGAGTCACACTTCCCTGAGGCTACCTGGCAACTTGGATACAATCAGACATTAATTAGATCATCCTTCTTTGTTCTTATCTGAGAATGAAAACACTTTATACAATAGACTTCCTTATCTGTAACATGATTATCTCCCATGCCAAGGTCTGCACTAGTCTGGGCCAATATTCTGCAGAGCATAAACCAACATACATGCAGTATAATAGTAGGATCATATTTTAACCATAATAATCATAAAACAGGGTAAAACAGTGATGGGTTCCGTTACAGCGAGTTTTCAATTGTGTGTATGTGTCTTGGAAACAAGCACTATGTACATTTGATTATATGCTCAAAAACAGGGCCCTCCATTCTTTATAAGGTGTTAAGTTTGTTTTTTGCCATGTACTAAACCCCTGTACAGCGCTACTGAATATGTTGGCGCAATATAAATAAAGATAATAATTGTAAAGGATCCTTGCATTCGTGCAGCGATGATCCTTGCAGCTTCTCCCGAACTCCAGCTGAAACAAAGTGATAATAGTTCCCGGTCCCCCAAGCATGAGTCGAGACTTCATGAAGGTGTAAAACGAACTCAGGTGCTGGCACACCCAGCCTGGTTTTTATTACAGTCAGGTACAAACAGAACACACCCAGGGGGGAGGTATAGAACAATCAATAACACAATAGTAACGCCCTCAGTTTCCCTCCCCTCCTGCTTGGTAGATAATTGAGTTTATTACTGTATCTACTCAATTATCTGCCAGATAAAACTTACACATTTGTAGACATTTTTATAACTTTATGATTTTACATAGTACATAAATAAATCTTACATTTTTATGAACAACATAAATTGTGGAACAACATATTACAAAATGGCATGAATCAGACCAGGGGTTCAAAAGTTAGTAAAAGTATCTTTTGGACCCTGGCTCAAACAGGTTTTACAGAGGCCTCTGTGCTGGAGACAATGGGGAAAGTAATCCAATTATCCAGGGATAGAGGCAGACTCCATTGAGCACATGGTTGCAAAAAGACATAAACCACTTTAAAATACATAGTCACCTTTTACACATAACACACAGATATTTCACATATCCCCAGATAGCTGGGATCTGAGCGCACAAATCTACCGAACAGGTTGGTTCGTGAAGTCTGTAAAATAGGGGATTTCGTTACACAGCTCCCTCTTAGTCCCATGGAATGGCATACCTGCTTAGATCCTAACGGGTCGGCTAAGGGATGTCCGGTAATCCAGAAACCAACCAAAATTACGCCTTTTCCAGTTCAGTTTGCCGGGAGAGGCCATCGGCATTGGCATTCTGTTTCCCAGGGCGGTACTGCATTGTGAAATTATAAGGTTGCAGCGCCAAGCTCCATCTGAGTAATCTGGGGTTATCGCCAGCCACTCTGTTGAGCCAAATTAAAGGGTTGTGGTCAGTCAGCACGGTGAAAGAGCGTCCATACAGGTAAGGCTGTAGCTTCTTAAGTGCCCAGACTAATGCCAGACACTCTTTCTCCACAGTGGTATAGCTGACTTCGCGGGGTAATAGTTTTCTGCTCAGGTACGCCACTGGGTGATCCATGCCATCGTCTCCCACCTGGCTCAATACTGCTCCCAGTCCAAACATTGAGGCATCTGTGTGGACGAGAAACCTTTTAGTATGGTCCGGTGCCGCTAACACAGGAGATGCACTTAACGCAGCCTTGAGTTTCTGGAAAGCCTCCTCACACTCAGTGGACCAGATTACTTGTCGGGACAGGGACTTTTTGGTGAGGTCTGTCAAGGGCTTGGCCAGGGTACTGTAATCCGCTACAAATTTCCTGTAATAACCTGCGGTACCCAGGAATGCCATGACCTGAGTTTTTGTCCGTGGTTGGGGCCACTGGGTGATGGCCTCAATTTTAGCGGGCTCTGGTCTCTGTTTTCCAGACCCTACTCTGTGGCCTAAATACTGGACTTCCGCCATGCCCACGTGGCATTTCTCAGGCTTCAACGTGAGCCCTGCGTGCTGAATTTGGTTGAGCACTACTGAAATGTGTTCCAGGTGGGCTTCCCAAGTGCCACTGAAGATAGCTATATCGTCCAGGTAAGCACAAGCGAAGCCCTGAAGTCCCTCTAGGAGCCGGTCCGCCATCCTTTGAAAAGTGGCTGGGGCATTCTTCATCCCAAATGGCATAACCTTAAACTGGTATAGGCCAAATGGGGTGACAAATGCCGACTTCGGAATGGCCTCAGGCTCCAAGGGGATTTGCCAATATCCCTTGCACAGATCAATAGTGGTCAAGTAATTCCCCCCAGCCATACTGTCTAGCAGCTCGTCTACTCTGGGCATGGGGTAGGCATCGGTAACGGTCCGATCATTTAGTTTACGGTAGTCCACGCAGAACCTGGTGGTACCGTCCTTTTTAGGAACCAGGACTACTGGGGAAGCCCAGGGGCTTTGGGACGGTTCTATGACCCCCAGTTCTAACATATCCTGTAGTTCCGTTAACATACTTTCCCGTACTGCCTCTGGAATTCGGTAAGGCAGCTGCCGCAGGGATAACTGGCCTGGGGTCTCCACTCGGTGGACTGCCAGGGTCGTATAGCCTGGGGCTGCAGAAAACATGCCCCCAAATTCCTTTAACAGTTGGGAAACCTGAGCTTGTTCCTCGGGACCTAATGCTGGCCCCAACTGTACTTGGTCTACTCCTGTGGGTTTCTGGGGAAGCATATCTGGTAGAGGGATACCCTCGCTATCCTCATATGCTGGAGCGCATACCGCGGAAACCTCCTCTGGCCTCTCGAGATATGGCTTAATCATATTTACATGGAAGGACCTCCGGATCCTATTATTGGAACAGTCTGCCACAATGTACGTGGTATCACTGATCCGCTCTAGGACCGTGTAGGGGCCCTGCCAGGAGGCTTGCAACTTATCTGTTTTGATGGGTTTCAGAACTAAGACCTTTTGTCCCACTTCTAATATACAGTCCCTAGCTCCCTTGTCATACCAGTATTTTTGCCGCTTTTGGGCGGCTCGCAGGTTCTCCCGAACTGTTTCGGTCAGAGTCTGTAGCCGGTCTCTCAGCTCTAGTACAAATGAGACTATAGGGGTACCTGCTTGTTCCATATCACCTTCCCAATGTTCCCGCACGAGGTCCAGGGATCCCCGGACCCGTCTCCCGTATAATAGCTCGAATGGAGAGAATCCGGTGGACTCCTGGGGAACCTCCCTATAGGCAAAAAGTAAATGAGGGAGGAATCTTTCCCAATTCCTGCAGGTCTCTGTAAACGTGATGAGCATTTGCTTAAGGGTACCGTTAAATCGTTCACAGTGGCCATTGGTTTGGGGGTGATAGGGAGAACTTAATATGGGTTTTACCCCACAGCTCTGCCAGAGTTGTTGGGTAATCACAGCGGTGAATTGGGTTCCCTGATCGGACACTATCTCCCTAGGGAATCCCACCCTAGTGAACACCTGAACTAGTGCTTCCGCTACCGTCTCTGCATGTATATTCGACAGAGCTATAGCCTCGGGGTAGCGGGTAGCGTAGTCCACTACAGTAAGAATGTATTTCTTACCGGATGGACTGAGTTTACTGAGTGGGCCGACTAAATCAACCGCCACTCGGAAAAATGGTTCCTCAATAATGGGTAGGGGGCGTAGCTTTGCCTTGGTGTGATCCCCTCTCTTCCCTACCTTTTGGCATACTTCGCAGGTCCTACAGTAATCTTGCAAATCTCCTGTGACCCCTGGCCAGAAAAAGGACTGGGTGAGTCTGTCCCTCGTCTTTTTAATGCCTAAGTGACCTGCTAGGGGAATATTGTGGCTAATCCGCAACAGTTCTACCCGATACTTATGGGGCACTATAAACTGTCTTTTTTCTACCTGGCCCGCTCCTGTCCCTGTCCCCCCAGTCACTCGGTACAGTAAACCCTTTTCCCAGATAAACCTTGGCTGATCGCTATCTCCCTGGGGTTGTTCTGCCTCCCTCCTATACCTTTTTAAGGTGGGATCCTCCCGTTGTGCTTGCCCAAAGTCTTGAGGGGTACCCCAGTAAGAAGTCTGGTCAGGGGGGATCGTCAGAGGGTTATCGCTTACCTGGTCATAAGTCAAGGGAGAGGCTTCCATAGCTCTGGATTGCTGCCGAGTGGTAACAGGTAGGGCTCCTTCCGTACTGCAGGCTGCCAATTGTGACGTCAGGCATCCTAGATCATTTCCCAGCAGTACTTCCGCGGGCAAATCTGGCATGATGCCCACTTCCACCACCTTGGCCCCGTTACCCCAATCAATGTGGACTCGGGCCGTTGGTAACTTGTGAATTGCCCCTCCGGCTACCCTTACCGCAATGGTGCATCCTGTGTGCTGGGTTGGGGCGACTCGGTGTGGCTGGACCAAAGTAATAGTAGCCCCACTGTCCCTCACACCTCGAGCCTCTTGCCCGTTGAGTTTTACTGACTGGCGGTGATGTGCCCTGCTATCCCCAGCTGCTTGTACAGGGTTTACCTCATGTAAGGTGGCCCAATTTTCACTATTGCCACTGGGTGTCTCTTGAGGCAGATAATTGTAATCCTCTTGCACACAGTGTGCGGCGGCTTTTGTCTGTGGTATCGGTGCCCGTCCCCAGCGGTCTGTAGTGCGTTGTGGGCAGTTAGGTTTGATGTGCCCCACTTGTTTGCACCCATGACACATCGGAGCAGTCTTTTGGTACCCTCTGTTTGTGGTATTGACCCCTGGTGGTGGTACCCTCTGTGGCATAGTTGGCGGGCCAGAGGCAGGCCGCGGGCTCTGGACCCCTCGGTTTTCATCCATCCGCCTGCTCTCATGAAATTCGTCTGCCAGCCGTGCTGCCTCCTCTACCGTTTTTGGCTTTCTGTCTCTGACCCAATCTCGCACCTCCGCTGGGGTATAATCAAAAAATTGTTCTAGCAACAACAACTGCACAGCATCCTCTAAAGTAGTTGCCTGATTCCCCTGCATCCAATTGCTGGCAGTGCGCTGCATACGAAATGCCCACTCCGTATAGGAATCTTTACCTTGTCTTCTGAGAGCCCTGAATTTCCTTCTATGGGCTTCAGGGGTTACAGCATACCGGGCTAACAAAATCTCTTTTATCTTGTCATAGTTTCGTATATCCCCATCTGGCACAGCTCTCAATGCTTCGGCTGCTCTACCTGTTAGTTTACTACTTACTACGGCAGCCCAGTTAGCGCTTTCCAAATCTTCTAACACACATTGTCTTTCAAAATCTTGCAAGTAATTGTCAATATCCATCTCACCTTCCACGAAGCTTTTAAATGCAGCGTAGTTAATTTTCCGCTGACGCCCCATTGTAGATCCAGATAGCGACAATATATCCACTGGAGGTGATCTGTCTCTGGCTTCTCGTGCTTCCCTGGCATTCTGGGTCTCAGTAGCTTGGGCCATGATCTGTACCACGATCTCTGGTGCAGGGTTAGGTCCTACCAGGCTGAGTCTCCATCTCACGTCCCTCTGGAAGTCTGTTTCCTCTGTATTCGCCATTTGTGGTTCGCCGGTTTGATCGCTCTCCAGTAGTTCGGCTATTAGCGTGGCTTTCGTTTTGTTGCTTGCCACTATGCCTCGAGCTTCCAGCAGTTCCTTTAGTGTGGTTAGTTTCAAGCGTTCGTATCTATGCGCCATTCACCAGTTTCAGTTCGGTATATCCGTTCGGGAGGAAATCCCGCCACTTGCCACCAGTGTAAAGGATCCTTGCATTCGTGCAGCGATGATCCTTGCAGCTTCTCCCGAACTCCAGCTGAAACGAAGTGATTATAGTTCCCGTTCCCCCAAACATGAGTCGAGACTTCATGAAGATGTAAAACGAACTCAGATGCTGGCACACCCAGCCTGGTTTTTATTACAGGCAGGTCCAAACAGAACACACACAGGGGGGAGGTATAGAACAATCAATAACACACTAGTAACGCCCACAGTTTCCCTCCCCTCCTGCTTGGGAGATAATTGAGTTTATTACTGTATCTGCTCAATTATCTCCCAGATAAAACTTACACATTTGTATACATTTTTATAACTTTATGATTTTACATAGTACATAAATAAATCTTACATTTTTATGAACAACATAAATTGTGGAACAACATATTACAAAATGGCATGAATCAGACCAGGGGTTCAAAAGTTAGTAAAAGTATCTTTTGGGCTATGACAGGCAGCATGGCAATCTGGCTCCAACAGGTTTTACAGAGGCCTCTGTGCTGGAGACAATGGGGAAAGTAATCCAATTATCCAGGGATAGAGGCAGACTCCATTGAGCACATGGTTGCAAAAAGACATAAACCACTTTAAAATACATAAAGTCACCTTTTACACATAACACACAGACATTTCACATATCCCCAGATAGCTGGGATCTGAGCGCACAAAACTACCGAACAGGTTGGTTCGTGAAGTCTGTAAAATAGGGGATTTCGTTACAATAATAATAATAATAATTTAATTCTCATCACGACTTTCTAGAGTGCAATGAGGAGATCACACCACCTAAATGACCTAAATTCCAAAGTAATTTTATTATTATAATATCACATATAATGGTTGTTGTAGTTACGAATGTTGGTCACGCAATGTTAAAAGTTATGGGCTTGCGCATGCGAAATGAGCGCCAAAGGCACTCATCGTGAGGGCAGCAAGACTTTGAAAAAGGCCCACGATGAGCGTGAGGCAAAATATGACTTTAACGAAACGCCATTTTTGTCAAGCCCATAACTCAGAAGCAGTCGGTGACCGTCAAAAGACACAAATTAATTATAAAAATAAACTTACAAGTTAAGCTAATTTGAGGTTTCATTGGCACTTATAGGAGATCGGAAATCAGCTAAGCAAGGAAAAAAATGGCATCCGTAAACCCGTAATTGTAAGGAAAAAGGATTAAAACGAGGCTTGCATTGTGTGGCAAACAGCATTGCCAGCCTTTAAGTCGCTAGTGTAATAATATTACTTATAATATGTCATAAGAGGAGCAAAAGTAAAAGTTCACATTATCTGGAAACCTCTCCTTACCAAACAGTGCAGGGACGGCTATGAGTGGGCTCAAGCACCAGGATCCACCTCACACAGCACCCACCCCCTCAGGATCCACCTCACACAGTATGCACACCACTCAAGATCCACCCTCACGCAGAATCCACCCCCTCCCAGGATCCACCCTCACACAGAACCCACCTCTCTAAGGATCCACCTCACACAGAACCCAACTCTCTAAGGAGCCACCTCACACAGAACCCACCTCTCTAAGGATCCACCTCACACAGAACCCACCACCTCCCAAGATCCACAATCACACAGGACCCACCCCCTTCCAGGATCCACACTCACACAGTATACACACCACTCAGGATCCATCCTCACACAGCACCCAACCCCTCTGAGTATCCACCTAAAACAGCACCCACCCTCCGAGGTTCCATCCTCACACAGAACCCAACCCCTCTTGGGATCCACCTCACACAGCACCAAACCCCTCTCAGGGTCTCAGGATCCACCCTCACATAGTACCCAAACCCTCTCAGGATCCACCCTCTTACAGCACCCACCTCTCTCAGGATCCACCTCACACAGCACCCACATCTCTCAGGATCCATCCTCACACCGCACCCTCCTCTCTCAGAACCCATCCTCACACCGCACCCTCCTCTCTCAGGACCCATCCTCACACAGCAACCATACTCGCAGGAAACATCCTCACACAGCACCTAACCCCTCTCAGGATCCACCCTCACAGAGCACCCACATCTCTCAGGATCCACCTCACAAATCACCTACCCCTCTCAGGATCCAACCTCACCCAGAACCCAACCCCTCCCAGGATCCACCCTCTTACAGCACCCACCTCTCTCAGGATCCACCTCACACAGCACCCACCTCTCTCAGGATCCACCTCACACAGCATCCAACCCCTCGCATGATCCTACCTCACCCAGAACCCAACCCCTCCCAGGATCCACCCTCTTACAGCACCCACCTCTCTCAGGATCCATCCTCACACAGCACCCACCTCTCTCAGGACCCATCCTCACACAGCACCCATCCTCACAGGATACATCTTCACACAGCACCAAACCCCTCTCAGGATCCACCTCAAACAGCTCCCATCTCTCTCAGGATCCACCCACACACAGCACCCAACCCCTCCCATGATCCAACCTCACAAATAAACCAACCCCTCCCAGGATCCACCCTCTTACAGCACCCACCTCTCTCAGGATCCATCGTCACACAGCACCCACCTCTCTCAGGACCCACCCTCATACAGCACCCATCCTCACAGGATACATCCTCACACAGCACCAAATCCCTCTGAGAATCCACGCTCACAGAGCACCCACATCTCTAAGGATCCACCTCACAGAGTACCAAACCCCTCTCAGGATCCAACCTCACCCAGAACCCAACCCCTCCCAGGGTCCACCCTCACCCAGAACCCAACCCCTCCCAGGATCCACCCTCTTACAGCACCCACTTCTCTCAGGATCCACCCTCTTACAGCACCCACCTCTCTCAGGATCCACCCTCACACAGCACCCACCTTTCTCAGGATCCACCTCACACAGCACCCAACCCCTCCCATGATCCAACCTCACCCAGAACCCAACCACTCCCAGGATCCACCCTCTTTCAGCACCCATCCTCACAGGATAAATTCTCACACAGCACCAAACCCCTCTCAGGATCCACCTCAAACAGCACCCATCTCTCTCAGGATTCATCTCACACAGCACCCACCTCTCTCAGGATCCACCCACACACAGCACCCAACCCCTCCCAGGATCCACCCTCACACAGTATGCACCCCTTTCAGGAACCACCTCACGCAGCACCAAACCCCTGTCAGGATCTACATCACACAGAACCCAATCCCTCTCAAGATCCACCCTCACACAGCACCCACATCTCTCAGGATCTACATCACACAGCACCAAACCACTTACAGGATCCATCCTCACACAGAACCCACCTCTCTCAGGATCCAACTCACACAGCACCCAAACCCTCTCAAGATCCATCCTCACATACCACCCACATCTCTAAGGAATCATTGTCACACAGCACATACCCCTCTCCGGATCTAACCTCACCCAGAACCCAACCCCTCCAAGGATCCACCCTCTTACAGCACCCACCTCTCTCAGGAGCCAGCTCACACAGCACCCAACCCCTCCCATGATCCAACCTCACCCAGAACCCAACCCCTCCCAGGATCTACCCTTTTACAGCACCCACCTTTCTCAGGATCCACCCTCACACAGCACCTACCCCTCTCAGGATACAAACTCACCCAGAACCCAACCCCTCTCAGGATCCACCCTCACACAGCACCCACATCGCTAAGGATCCACCTCACACAGCACCCACCTCTCTCAGGATCCACTTCACACAGCACACAACCCCTCCCATGATCCAACCTCACCCAGAACCCAACCCCTCCCGGGATCCACCCTCACACAGCAACCACATCACTCAGGATCCTCCTCATACAGCCCCCACCTCTCTCAGCATCCATCCTCACACAGCACCCACCTCTCTCAGGACCCATCCTCTCACAGCACCCATCCTCACAGGATAAATCCTCACACAGTATGCACCCCTCTAAGGATCCACCCTCACAGAGCACCCACATCTCTAAGGATCCAACTCACACAGTATGCACCCCTATCAGGATCCACCTCACACAGCACCAAACCCCTCTCAGGATCCACCCTCTCAAAGCACCCACATCTCTAAGGATCCACCTCACACAGTATGCACCCCTCTCAGGATCCACCTCACACAGCACCTCCCCCTCTCATGATCCACCCTCACACAGCACCCACATGTCTAAGGATCCACCTCACACCTACCCCTCTCAAGATCTACCTCACACAGCACCCAACCCCTCTCAGAATCCAACCTCACCCAGAACCCAACCCCTCCCAGGATTCATCCTCACACAGCACCCATTACTCTCAGGATCCATCCTCACACAGCACCCACCTCTCTCAGGACCCATCCTCACACAGCACCAAATCCCTCTGAGGATCCACCCTCACAGAGCACCCACATCTCTAAGGATCCACCCTCACAGAGCACCCACATCTCTAAGGATCCACCTCACACAGCACCTACCCCTCTCAGGATCCAACCTCACTCCGAACCCAACCCCTCCCAGGATCCACCCTCTTACAAACCTCCCACCTCTCTCAGGATCCACCCTCACACAGCACCCAACCCCTCTGAGGATCCATCGTCACACAGCACACACCTCTCTCAGGATCCAAATTACACAGCACCCAACCCCTATCGGGATCCACCCTCACACAGCACCCACCTCTCTCAGGATCCATCCCCACACAGCACCCAACCTTACAGGATCCATCATCACAAAGTACCCACCCCTCTCCGGATCCATCCTCACACAGCACCAAACCCCTCTCAGGATCCAACCTCACCCAGAACCCAACCCCTCCCAGGATCCACCCACTTATAGAACCCACCTCTCTCAGGATCCACCTCACACAGCACCCAACCCCTCCCATGATCCAACCTAACCCAGAACCCAACCCCTTCCAGGATCCACCCTCTTACAGCACCCACATCTCTCAGGATTCACCTCACACAGCACCCACCTCTCTCAAGATCCATCCACACACAGCACCCATCCTCACAGGATACATCCACACACAGCAGCCAACCCCTCCCAGGATCGACCCTCACACAGTATGCACCCCTCTCAGGATCTACCTCACACAGCACCCACATCTCTAAGGATCCACCTCACACAGCACCTACCCCTCTCAGGATCCACCCTCACACAGCACCAACATCTCTAAGGATCCACCTCACACAGCACCTACCCCTCTCAGGATCCAACCTCACTCAGAACCCAACCCCTCCAAGGATCCACCCTCTTACAAACCTCCCACCTCTCTCAGGATCCACCCTCACACAGCACCCAACCCCTCTGGGGATCCATCGTCACACAGCACACACCTCTCTCAGGATCCAAATTACACAGCACCCAACCCCTATCGGGATCCACCCTCACACAGCACCCACCTCTCTCAGGATCCATCCCCACACAGCACCCAACCTTACAGGATCCATCATCACAAAGCACCCACCCCTCTCCGGATCCATCCTCACACAGCACCAAACCCCTCTCAGGATCCAACCTTACCCAGAACCCAACCCCTCCCAGGATCCACCCACTTATAGCACCCACCTCTCTCAGGATCCACCTCACACAGCACCCACCACATCCCATGATCCAACCTAACCCAGAACCCAACCCCTTCCAGGATCCACCCTCTTACAGCACCCACCTCTCTCAGGATCCACCTCACACAGCACCCAACCCCTCCCATGATCCAACCTAACCCAGAACCCAACCCCTTCCAGGATCCACCCTCTTACAGCACCCACCTCTCTCAGGATCCACCTCACACAGCACCCACATCTCTAAGGATCCACCTCACACAGCACCCATCCTCACAGGATACATCCACACACAGCACCCAACCCCTCCCAGGATCCACCCTCACACAGTATGCACCCCTCTCAGGATCTACCTCACACAGCACCCACATCTCTAAGGATCCACCTCACACAGCACCTACCCCTCTCAGGATCCACCCTCACACAGCACCAACATCTCTAAGGATCCACCTCACACAGCACCTACCCCTCTCAGGATCCAACCTCACCCAGAACCCAACCCCTCCCAGGATCCACCCACTTATAGCACCCACCTCTCTCAGGATCCACCCTCACACAGCACCCACCCCCTCCCATGATCCAACCTAACCCAGAACCCAACCCCTTCCAGGATCCACCCTCTTACAGCACCCACCTCTCTCAGGATCCACCTCACACAGCACCCAACCCCTCCCATGATCCAACCTAACCCAGAACCCAACCCCTTCCAGGATCCACCCTCTTACAGCACCCACCTCTCTCAGGATCCACCTCACACAGCACCCACATCTCTAAGGATCCACCTCACACAGCACCCATCCTCACAGGATACATCCACACACAGCAATAAACCCCTCTCAGGATCCAACCTCACCCAGAACCCAACCCCTCCCAGGATCCACCCACTTATAGCACCCACCTCTCTCAGGATCCACCTCACACAGCACCATACCCCTCCCATGATCCAACCTAACCCAGAACCCAACCCCTTCCAGGATCCACCCTCTTACAGCACCCACCTCTCTCAGGATCCACCTCACACAGCACCCACCTCTCTCAAGATCCATCCACACACAGCACCCATCCTCACAGGATACATCCACACACAGCACCCAACCCCTCCCAGGATCCACCCTCACACAGTATGCACCCCTCTCAGGATCTACCTCACACAGCACCCACATCTCTAAGGATCCACCTCACACAGCACCTACCCCTCTCAGGATCCACCCTCACACAGCACCAACATCTCTAAGGATCCACCTCACACAGCACCTACCCCTCTCAGGATCCAACCTCACCCAGAACCCAACCCCTCTCAGGATCCACCCTCGCACAGCACCCACATCTCTAAGGATCCACCTCACACAGCACCCAAGCCCTCCCATGATCCAACCTCACCCAGAACCCAACCCCTCCCGGGATTCACCGTCACACAGCACCCACATCACTCAGGATCCACCTCATTCAGCACCTACCTCTCTCAGCATCCATCCTCACAGAGCACCCACATCTCTCAGGATCCACCTCACACAGCACCAAACCCTTCTCAGGATCCCCCCTCACATAGCACCCACATCTCTAAGGATCCACCTCACACAGCACCTACCCCTCTCAGGATGTACCTCACACAGCACCAAACCCCTCTCAGGATCCACCCTCACACAGCACCCACAAATCTCTAAGGATCCACCTCACACAGAACCCAACCCCTCCCATGATCCAACCTCAACCAGAACCCAACCCCTCCCAGGATCCACCCTCTTACAGCACCCACCTCTCTCAGGATCCATCCTCACACAGCACCCACCTCTCTCAGGATACATCCTCAACCAGCACCCACATCTCTAAGGATCCACCTCACACAGCACCTACCCCTCTCAGGATCCAACCTCACTCAGAACCCAACCCCTCCCAGGTTCCACCCTCTTACAGCACCCACATCTCTCAGGATCCACCTCACACAGCACCCAACCCCTCTCAGGATCCAACCTCACCCAGAACCCAACCCCTCCCAGGATCCACCCTCACACAGCACCCATCTCTCTCAGGATCTACCTCACACAGCACCCAACCCCTCTCAGGATCCATCCTCACACAGCACCCACTTTCTCAGGATCCATCCTCACACGGCTCCCAACCCCTCCCAGGACCCACCCTCACACAATCCCCAACCTCTTACTGTGTCCCCCCCTCTCAGGATCCATCCTCACATAGCACCCACCCCTCTCAGGATCCACCTCACACAGCACCCAACCCCTGTCAGGATCCACCTCACACAGCACCAAACCTCTCTCAGGATCAACCCTCACACAGTATACACCTCTCTAAGGATCCACCTCACACAGCACCTACCCCTCTCAGGATCCAACCTCACCCAGAACCCAACCCCTCCCAGGATCCACCCTCACACAGCACCCACCTCTCTAAGGATCCATCCTCACACAGCACCCACCCTCTCAGGATCTACATCACACAGCACCCAACCCCTCTCAGGATCCATCCCCACACAGCACCCACCTCTCTCAGGATCCATCCTCACACAGCACCCACCCTCTCAGGATCCATCCTCACACAGCACCCACTTTCTCAGGATCCATCTTTACACGGCTCCCAACCCCTCCCAGGACCCACCCTCACACAGTCCCCAAACTCTCACAGTGTCCACCCCTCTCAGGATCCATCCTCACACAGCACCCACCTCTCTCAGGATCCACCTCACACAGCACCCAACCCCTGTCAGGATCCACCTCACACAGCACCCACCTCTCTTAAACAGCACCCAAACTCTCAGGATCCATCCTCACACAGCACCCAACCCCTCCCAGGATCAACCCTCACACAGTATACACCTCTCTAAGGATCCACCTCACACAGCACACACTTCTCCCAGGATCACTTCACACAGCACCCACCCCATCCCAGGATCAACCCTCACACAGTATCCACCCCTCTAATGATCCATTCTCACACAGCACCCAACCCCTCTCAGATTCCACCCTTACACAGCACCCACCTCTCTCAGGATACATCCTCACACAGCACCCACATCTCTAAGGATCCACCTCACACAGCACCTACCCCTCTCAGGATCGAACCTCACTCAGAACCCAACCCCTCCCAGGATCCACCCTCTTACAGCACCCACATCTCTCAGGATCCACCTCACACAGCACCCAACCCCTCTCAGGATCCATCCTCACACAGCACCCACCGCTCTCAGGATCCATCCTCACACAGCACCCACCCTCTCAGGATCCATCCTCACACAGCACCCACTTTCTCAGGATCCATCCTCACACGGCTCCCAACCCCTCCGAGGACCCTCTCTCACACAGCCCCCAACCTCTCACAGTGTCCACCCCTCTCAGGATCCATCCTCACACAGCACCCACCCCTCTCAGGATCCACCTCACACAGCACCCAACCCCTGTCAGGATCCATCTCACACAGCACCCACCTCTCTCAGCATCCATCCTTACACAGTACCCACCTCTCTAAGGATCCACCTCACACAGCACCCAACCCCTCTCAAGATCCATCCTCACACAGCACCCACCGCTCTCAGGATCCATCCTCACACAGCACCCACCCTCTCAGGATCCATCCTCACACAGCACCCACTTTCTCAGGATCCATCCTCACACGGCTCCCAACCCCTCCGAGGACCCTCCCTCACACAGTCCCCAACCTCTCACAGTGTCCACCCCTCTCAGGATCCATCCTCACACAGCACCCACCCCTCTCAGGATCCACCTCACACAGCACCCAACCCCTGTAAGGATCCATCTCACACAGCACCCACCTCTCTCAGGATCCATCCTTACACAGTACCCACCTCTCTAAGGATCCACCTCACACAGCACCCAACCCCTCTCAGGATCCACCTCACATAGCACCCAACCCCTCTCAGGATCCACCCTTACACAGCAACCACCCCTCTCAGGATCCATCCTCACACAGCACCCACCTCTCTCAGGATACATCCTCACACAGCACCCACATCTCTAAGGATCCACCTCACACAGCACCTACCCCTCTCAGGATCCAACCTCACCCAGACCCCAACCCCTCCCAGACTCCACCCTCACAGCTCCTATCTCTCTCAGGATCTACCCCACACAGCACCCAACCCCTCTCAGGATCCATCCTCACACAGCAACCAACTCTCTCAGGATCCATCCTCACACGGCTCCCAACCCCTCCCAGGACCCACCCTCACACAGTCCCCAACCTCTCACAGTGTCCACCCCTCTCAGGATCCATCCTCACACAGCACCCACCTCTCTCAGGATCCACCTCACGCAGCACCCAACCCCTGTCAGGATCCACCTCACACAGCACCCACCTCTCTAAAACAGCACCCAAACTCTCAGGATCCACCTCACACAGCACCCAACCCCTCCCAGGATCAACCCTCACACAGTATACACCTGTCTAAGGATCCACCTCACACAGCACACACTTCTCCCAGGATCCACCTCACACAGCACCCACCCCCTCCCAGGATCCACCCTCACACAGTATCCACCCCACTAATGATCCATCCTCACACAGCACCCACCTCTCTCAGGATCCACCTCACACAGCACCCAACCCCTGTCAGGATCCACCTCACACAGCACCCACCTCTCTTAAACAGCTCCCAAACTCTCAGGATCCATCCTCACACAGCACCCAACCCCTCCCAGGATCAACCCTCACAAAGTATACACCTCTCTAAGGATCCACCTCACACAGCACACACTTCTCCCAGGATCACTTCACACAGCACCCACCCCATCCCAGGATCCACCCTCACACAGTATCCACCCCTCTAATGATCCATCCTCACACAGCACCCAACCCCGCTAAGGATCCACCCTTACACAGCACCCACCTCTCTCAGGATACATCCTCACACAGCACCCACATCTCTAAGGATCCACCTCACACAGCACCTACCCCTCTCAGGATCCAACCTCACTCAGAACCAAACCCCTCCCAGGCTCCACTCTCACACAGCACCTATCTCTCTCAGGATCTACCTCACACAGCACCCAACCCCTCTCAGGATCCATCCTCACACAGCAACCACCTCTCTCAGAATCCATCCTCACACAGCACCCACCCTCTCAGGATCCATCCTCACACAGCACCCACTTTCTCAGGATCCATCCTCACACAGCACCCAACCCCTCTCAGGATCCAACCTCACTCAGAACCAAACCCCTCCCAGGATCCACTCTCACACAGCACCTATCTCTCTCAGGATCTAGCTCACACAGCACCCAACCCCTCTCAGGATCCATTCTCACACAGCAACCACCTCTCTCAGAATCCATTCTCACACAGCAACCACCTCTCTCAGAATCCATCCTCACACGGCTCCCAACCCCTCCCAGGACCCACCCTCACACAGTCCCCAACCTCTCACAGTGTCCACCCCTCTCAGGATCCATCCTCACACAGCACCCACCCCTCTCAGGATCCACCTCACACAGCACCCAACCCCTGTCAGGATCCATCTCACACAGAACCCACCTCTCTCAGGATCCATCCTCACACAGTACCCACCTCTCTAAGGATCCACCTCACACAGCACCCAACCCCTCTCAGGATCCACCTCACACAGCACCCAACCCCTCTAAGGATCCACCCTTACACAGCACCCACCTCTCTCAGGATACATCCTCACACAGCACCCACATCGCTAAGGATCCACCTCACACAGCACCTACCCCTCTCAGGATCCAACCTCACTCAGCACCCAACCCCTACCAGGATCAACCCTCACAGTATACACCTCTCTAAGGATCCACCTCACACAGCACACACTTCTCCCAGGATCCACTTCACACAGCACCCACCCCATCCCAGGATCCACCCTCACACAGTATCCACCCCTCTAATGATCCATTCTCACACAGCACCCAACCCCTCTCAGATTCCACCCTTACACAGCACCCACCTCTCTCAGGATACATCCTCACACAGCACCCACATCTCTAAGGATCCACCTCACACAGCACCTACCCCTCTCAGGATCCAACCTCACTCAGAACCCAACCCCTCCCAGGATCCACCCTCTTACAGCACCCACATCTCTCAGGATCCACCTCACACAGCACCCAACCCCTCTCAGGATCCATTCTCACACAGCACCCACCGCTCTCAGGATCCATCCTCACACAGCACCCACCCTCTCAGGATCCATCCTCACACAGCACCCACTTTCTCAGGATCCATCCTCACACGGCTCCCAACCCCTCCGAGGACCCTCCCTCACACAGTCCCCAACCTCTCACAGTGTCCACCCCTCTCAGGATCCATCCTCACACAGCACCCACCCCTCTCAGGATCCACCTCACACAGCACACAACCCCTGTCAGGATCCATCTCACACAGCACCCACCTCTCTCAGGATCCATCCTTACACAGTACCCACCTCTCTAAGGATCCACCTCACACAGCACCCAACCCCTCTCAGGATCCACCTCACACAGCACCCAACCGCTCTCAGGATCCACCCTTACACAATATTCACCCCTCTCAGGATCCATCCTCACACAGCACCCACCTCTCTCAGGTTACATCCTCACACAGCACCCACATCTCTAAGGATCCACCTCACACAGCACCTACCCCTCTCAGGATCCAACCTCACCCAGACCCCAACCCCTCCCAGACTCCACCCTCACACAGCACCTATCTCTCTCAGGATCTACCTCACACAGCACCCAACCCCTCTCAGGATCCATCCTCACACAGCAACCACCTCTCTCAGAATCCATCCTCACACAGCACCCACCCTCTCAGGATCCATCCTCACACAGCACCCACTTTCTCAGGATCCATCCTCACACAGCAACCAACTCTCTCAGGATCCATCCTCACACGGCTCCCAACCCCTCCCAGGACCCACCCTCACACAGTCCCCAACCTCTCACAGTGTCCACCCCTCTCAGGATTCATCCTCACACAGCACCCACCTCTCTCAGGATCCACCTCACACAGCACCCAACCCCTCCCAGGATCAACCCTCACACAGTATACACCCCTCTAAGGATCCACCTCACACAGCACACACTTCTCCCAGGATCCACCTCACACAGCACCCACCCCCTCCCAGGATCCATCCTCACACAGTATCCACCCCTCTCAGGATCCATCCTCACACAGCACCCAACCCCTCTAAGGATCCACCCTTACACAGCACCCACCTCTCTCAGGATACATCCTCACACAGCACCCACATCTCTAAGGATCCACCTCACACAGCACCTACCCCTCTCAGGATCCAACCTCACTCAGAATCAAACCCCTCCCAGGATCCACCCTCTTACAGCACCCACATCTCTCAGGATCCACCTCACACAGCACCCAACCCCTCTCAGGATCCAACCTCACCCAGAACCCAACCCCTCCCTGGCTCCACTCTCACACAGCACCTATCTCTCTCAGGATCTACCTCACACAGCACCCAACCCCTCTCAGGATCCATCCTCACACAGCAACCACCTCTCTCAGAATACATCCTCACACAGCACCCACCCTCTCAGGATCCATCCTCACACAGCACCCACTTTCTCAGGATCCATCCTCACACGGCTCCCAACCCCTCCCAGGACCCACCCTCACACAGTCCCCAACCTCTCACAGTGTCCACCCCTCTCAGGATCCATCCTCACACAGCACCCACCCCTCTCAGGATCCACCTCACACAGCACCCAACCCCTGTCTGGATCCATCTCACACAGCACCCACCTCTCTCAGGATCCATCCTCACACAGTACCCACCTCTCTAAGGATCCACCTCACACAGCACCCAACCCCTCTCAGGATCCACCTCACACAGCACCCAACCCCTCTCAGGATCCACCCTTACACAGCACCCACCCCTCTCAGGATCCATCCTCACAAAGCACCCACCTCTCTCAGGATCCACCTCACACAGCACCCAACCCCTCTCAGGATCCACCTCACACAGCACCCAACCCCTCTCAGGATCCACCCTTACACAGCACCCACCCCTCTCAGGATCCATTCTCACACAGCACCCAACCCATCTCAGGATCCATCATCACACAGCACCCACTCTCTAAGGATCCACCTCACACAGCACACACTTCTCTCAGGATCCACCTCACACAGCACCCACCCCATCTCAGGATCCATCATCACACACGACCCAATCTCTAAGGATCCAGCCTCACATAGCACCCACCTCTCTCAGGATCCACCTCACAACGCACCCAACCCTTCTCAGGATCCATCCTCAGACAGCACCCAAACTCTCAGGATCCATCCTCACACAGTACCCACCTCTCTAAGGATCCACCTCACACAGCACCCACCTCTCTCAGGATCCACCTCACACAGCACACAACCCATCTCAGAATCCATCATCACACACTACCCAATCTCTAAGGATCCACCCTCACATAGCACCCACCTCTCACAGGATCCATCCTCAGACAGCACCCAAACTCTCAGTATCCATCCTCACACGCACCCAACCCCCTCTCAGGATCCATCGGCAGAAAGCACCCACTTCTAACAGGATCCATCCTCACACAGCACCCAACCCCTCCCAGGATCCTCCCTCAAATAGTGTCCACCCCTCTCAGGATCCATCCTCACACAGCACCAACCTCTCTCAGGATCCACCTCACACAGCACCTACTCCTTTCGTGATCTACCTCAAACAGCACCCAACCCCTCTCTGGATCCACCCTCACACAGCTCCCACCCCTCCCAGGATCCAACCTTCACACAGTATCCACCCCTTTCAGGATCCATCTTCACACAGCACCAACCTCTCTCAGGATCCACCTCACACACAACACAACCCCTCTCTTGATCCACCCTCACACAGCTCCCACCTCTCTCAGGATCCATCCTCACACAGCACCCACCCCTCACAGGATCCATCCTCACACAGCACCCAACCCCTCTCAGGATCCACCCTCACAAAGCACCCATCCCCTCTCTGAATCCACCACACAGTACCCAGCCCCTCTCAGGATCCATCCTCAGACACCCACCTCTAACATGATCCATCCTCACACAGCACCCAAACTCTCAGGATCCATCCTCACACAGCACCCAACCCCTCCCAGGATCCACCCTCACACAGTATCCACCCCTCTCAGGATCCATCCTTCCACAGAACTCAGGATCCACCTCACACAGCACCCAAACCCTCTCAGGATCCACCTCACACAGCACCTACCCCTCTCTGGATCCATCCTCACACAGCACCCACCTCTCTCAGGATCCACCAGACAGCACCCAACTTCTCTCAGGATCCATCCTCACACAGCACCCAAATGATCCATCCTCACACAGCACTCAACCCCTCCCAGGATCAACTCTCACACAGAATCCACCTCTCTAAGGATCCACCTCACACATCACCTACCTCTCTCAGGATCTAGCAGAGAACCAAACCCCTCTCAGGATCCATTCTCACACAGCACCCAACCCATCTCAGGATATATCATCACACAGCACCCACTCTCTAAGGATACACCTCACACAGCACACACTTCTCTCAGGATCCACCTCACACAGCACCCAACCCATCTCAGGATCCATCATCACACACCACCCAATCTCTAAGGATCCAGCCTCATATAGCACCCAACCCTTCTCAGGATCCATCCTCAGATAGCACGCAAACTCTAAGGATCCACCTCACACAGCACCCACCCCTCTCAGGATCCATCCTCACAAAGCACCCACCTCTCTCAGGATCCACCTCACACAGCACCCAACCCATCTCAGAATCCATTATCACACACTACCCAATCTCTAAGGATCCACCATCACATAGCTCCCACCAATCTCAGGATCCACCCTCACACAGCAGCCACCCCTCTCAGTATCCATCCTCACACAGCAACCACCCCTCACAGGATCCATCCTCACACAGCACCCAACCCCTCTCAGGATCCACCCTCACAAAGCACCCATCCCCTCTCTGGATCCACCACACAGCACCCAGACCTTCTCACGATCCATCCTCAGACACCCACCTCTAACATGATCCACCCTCACACAGCAACCAACTCTCTCAGGATCCATCCTCACACGGCTCCCAACCCCTCCCAGGACCCACCCTCACACAGTTCCCAACCTCTCACAGTGTCCACCCCTTTTAGGATCCATCCTCACACAGCACCCAAACTCTCAGGATCCATCCTCACACAGCACCCAACCCCTCCCAGGATCAACCCTCACACAGTATACACCTCTCTAAGGATCCACCTCACACAGCACACACTTCTCCCAGGATCCACCTCACACAGCACCCACCCCCTCCCAGGATCCACCCTCACACAGTATCCACCCCTCTAATGATCCATCCTCACACAGCACCCAACCCCTCTAAGGATCCACCCTTACACAGCACCCACCTCTCTCAGGATACATCCTCACACAGCACCCACATCTCTAAGGATCCACCTCACACAGCACCTACCCCTCTCAGGATCCAACCTCACTCAGAACCCAACCCCTCCCAGGATCCACCCTCTTACAGCACCCACATCTCTCAGGATCCACCTCACACAGCACCCAACCCCTCTCAGGATCCAACCTCACCCAGAACCCAACCCCTCCCAGGATCCACCCTCTTACAGCACCCACATCTCTCAGGATCCACCTCACACAGCACCCAACCCCTCTCAGGATCCAACCTCACCCAGAACCCAACCCCTCCCAGGCTCCACTCTCACACAGCACCTATCTCTCTCAGGATCTACCTCACACAGCACCCAACCCCTCTCAGGATCCATCCTCACACAGCAACCACCTCTCTCAGAATACATCCTCACACAGCACCCACCCTCTCAGGATCCATCCTCACACAGCACCCACTTTCTCAGGATCCATCCTCACACAGCAACCAACTCTCTCAGGATCCATCCTCACACGGCTCCCAACCCCTCCCAGGACCCACCCTCACACAGTCCCCAACCTCTCACAGTGTCCACCCCTCTCAGGATTCATCCTCACACAGCACCCACCTCTCTCAGGATCCACCTCACACAGCACCCAACCCCTCCCAGGATCAACCCTCACACAGTATACACCCCTCTAAGGATCCACCTCACACAGCACACACTTCTCCCAGGATCCACCTCACACAGCACCCACCCCCTCCCAGGATCAACCCTCACACAGTATCCACCCCTCTAATGATCCATCCTCACACAGCACCCAACCCCTCTAAGGATCCACCCTTACACAGCACCCACCTCTCTCAGGATACATCCTCACACAGCACCCACATCTCTAAGGATCCACCTCACACAGCACCTACCCCTCTCAGGATCCAACCTCACTCAGAATCAAACCCCTCCCAGGATCCACCCTCTTACAGCACCCACATCTCTCAGGATCCACCTCACACAGCACCCAACCCCTCTCAGGATCCAACCTCACCCAGAACCCAACCCCTCCCTGGCTCCACTCTCACACAGCACCTATCTCTCTCAGGATCTACCTCACACAGCACCCAACCCCTCTCAGGATCCATCCTCACACAGCAACCACCTCTCTCAGAATACATCCTCACACAGCACCCACCCTCTCAGGATCCATCCTCACACAGCACCCACTCTCTCAGGATCCATCCTCACACGGCTCCCAACCCCTCCCAGGACCCACCCTCACACAGTCCCCAACCTCTCACAGTGTCCACCCCTCTCAGGATCCATCCTCACACAGCACCCACCCCTCTCAGGATCCACCTCACACAGCACCCAACCCCTGTCTGGATCCATCTCACACAGCACCCACCTCTCTCAGGATCCATCCTCACACAGTACCCACCTCTCTAAGGATCCACCTCACACAGCACCCAACCCCTCTCAGGATCCACCTCACACAGCACCCAACCCCTCTCAGGATCCACCCTTACACAGCACCCACCCCTCTCAGGATCCATCCTCACAAAGCACCCACCTCTCTCAGGATCCACCTCACACAGCACCCAACCCCTCTCAGGATCCACCTCACACAGCACCCAACCCCTCTCAGGATCCACCCTTACACAGCACCCACCCCTCTCAGGATCCATTCTCACACAGCACCCAACCCATCTCAGGATCCATCATCACACAGCACCCACTCTCTAAGGATCCACCTCACACAGCACACACTTCTCTCAGGATCCACCTCACACAGCACCCACCCCATCTCAGGATCGATCATCACACACGACCCAATCTCTAAGGATCCAGCCTCACATAGCACCCACCTCTCTCAGGATCCACCTCACAACGCACCCAACCCTTCTCAGGATCCATCCTCAGACAGCACCCAAACTCTCAGGATCCATCCTCACACAGTACCCACCTCTCTAAGGATCCACCTCACACAGCACCCACCTCTCTCAGGATCCACCTCACACAGCACACAACCCATCTCAGAATCCATCATCACACACTACCCAATCTCTAAGGATCCACCCTCACATAGCACCCACCTCTCACAGGATCCATCCTCAGACAGCACCCAAACTCTCAGTATCCATCCTCACACGCACCCAACCCCCTCTCAGGATCCATCGGCAGAAAGCACCCACTTCTAACAGGATCCATCCTCACACAGCACCCAACCCCTCCCAGGATCCTCCCTCAAATAGTGTCCACCCCTCTCAGGATCCATCCTCACACAGCACCAACCTCTCTCAGGATCCACCTCACACAGCACCTACTCCTTTCGTGATCTACCTCAAACAGCACCCAACCCCTCTCTGGATCCACCCTCACACAGCTCCCACCCCTCCCAGGATCCAACCTTCACACAGTATCCACCCCTTTCAGGATCCATCTTCACACAGCACCAACCTCTCTCAGGATCCACCTCACACACAACACAACCCCTCTCTTGATCCACCCTCACACAGCTCCCACCTCTCTCAGGATCCATCCTCACACAGCACCCACCCCTCACAGGATCCATCCTCACACAGCACCCAACCCCTCTCAGGATCCACCCTCACAAAGCACCCATCCCCTCTCTGAATCCACCACACAGTACCCAGCCCCTCTCAGGATCCATCCTCAGACACCCACCTCTAACATGATCCATCCTCACACAGCACCCAAACTCTCAGGATCCATCCTCACACAGCACCCAACCCCTCCCAGGATCCACCCTCACACAGTATCCACCCCTCTCAGGATCCATCCTTCCACAGAACTCAGGATCCACCTCACACAGCACCCAAACCCTCTCAGGATCCACCTCACACAGCACCTACCCCTCTCTAGATCCATCCTCACACAGCACCCACCTCTCTCAGGATCCACCAGACAGCACCCAACTTCTCTCAGGATCCATCCTCACACAGCACCCAAATGATCCATCCTCACACAGCACTCAACCCCTCCCAGGATCAACTCTCACACAGAATCCACCTCTCTAAGGATCCACCTCACACATCACCTACCTCTCTCAGGATCTAGCAGAGAACCAAACCCCTCTCAGGATCCATTCTCACACAGCACCCAACCCATCTCAGGATATATCATCACACAGCACCCACTCTCTAAGGATACACCTCACACAGCACACACTTCTCTCAGGATCCACCTCACACAGCACCCAACCCATCTCAGGATCCATCATCACACACCACCCAATCTCTAAGGATCCAGCCTCATATAGCACCCAACCCTTCTCAGGATCCATCCTCAGATAGCACGCAAACTCTAAGGATCCACCTCACACAGCACCCACCCCTCTCAGGATCCATCCTCACAAAGCACCCACCTCTCTCAGGATCCACCTCACACAGCACCCAACCCATCTCAGAATCCATTATCACACACTACCCAATCTCTAAGGATCCACCATCACATAGCTCCCACCAATCTCAGGATCCACCCTCACACAGCAGCCACCCCTCTCAGTATCCATCCTCACACAGCAACCACCCCTCACAGGATCCATCCTCACACAGCACCCAACCCCTCTCAGGATCCACCCTCACAAAGCACCCATCCCCTCTCTGGATCCACCACACAGCACCCAGACCTTCTCACGATCCATCCTCAGACACCCACCTCTAACATGATCCACCCTCACACAGCAACCAACTCTCTCAGGATCCATCCTCACACGGCTCCCAACCCCTCCCAGGACCCACCCTCACACAGTTCCCAACCTCTCACAGTGTCCACCCCTTTTAGGATCCATCCTCACACAGCACCCAAACTCTCAGGATCCATCCTCACACAGCACCCAACCCCTCCCAGGATCAACCCTCACACAGTATACACCTCTCTAAGGATCCACCTCACACAGCACACACTTCTCCCAGGATCCACCTCACACAGCACCCACCCCCTCCCAGGATCCACCCTCACACAGTATCCACCCCTCTAATGATCCATCCTCACACAGCACCCAACCCCTCTAAGGATCCACCCTTACACAGCACCCACCTCTCTCAGGATACATCCTCACACAGCACCCACATCTCTAAGGATCCACCTCACACAGCACCTACCCCTCTCAGGATCCAACCTCACTCAGAACCCAACCCCTCCCAGGATCCACCCTCTTACAGCACCCACATCTCTCAGGATCCACCTCACACAGCACCCAACCCCTCTCAGGATCCAACCTCACCCAGAACCCAACCCCTCCCAGGATCCACCCTCTTACAGCACCCACATCTCTCAGGATCCACCTCACACAGCACCCAACCCCTCTCAGGATCCAACCTCACCCAGAACCCAACCCCTCCCAGGCTCCACTCTCACACAGCACCTATCTCTCTCAGGATCTACCTCACACAGCACCCAACCCCTCTCAGGATCCATCCTCACACAGCAACCACCTCTCTCAGAATACATCCTCACACAGCACCCACCCTCTCAGGATCCATCCTCACACAGCACCCACTTTCTCAGGATCCATCCTCACACGGCTCCCAACCCCTCCCAGGACCCACCCTCACACAGTCCCCAACCTCTCACAGTGTCCACCCCTCTCAGGATCCATCCTCACACAGCACCCACCCCTCTCAGGATCCACCTCACACAGCACCCAACCCCTGTCAGGATCCATCTCACACAGCACCCACCTCTCTCAGGATCCATCCTCATACAGTACCCACCTCTCTAAGGATCCACCTCACACAGCACCCAACCCCTCTCAGGATCCACCTCACACAGCACCCAACCCCTCTCAGGATCCACCCTTACACAGCACCCACCCCTCTCAGGATCCATCCTCACAAAGCACCCACCTCTCTCAGGATCCACCTCACACAGCACCCAACCCCTCTCAGGATCCACCCTTACACAGCACCCACCCCTCTCAGGATCCATTCTCACACAGCACCCAACCCATCTCAGGATCCATCATCACACAGCACCCACTCTCTAAGGATCCACCTCACACAGCACACACTTCTCTCAGGATCCACCTCACACAGCACCCACCCCATCTCAGGATCCATCATCACACACGACCCAATCTCTAGGGATCCAGCCTCACATAGCACCCACCTCTCTCAGGATCCACCTCACAACGCACCCAACCCTTCTCAGGATCCATCCTCAGACAGCACCCAAACTCTCAGGATCCATCCTCACACAGTACGCAACCTCTCTAAGGATCCACCTCACACAGCACCCACCTCTCTCAGAATCCACCTCACACAGCACCCAACCCATCTCAGAATCCATCATCACACACTACCCAATCTCTAAGGATCCACCCTCACATAGCACCCACCTCTCACAGGATCCATCCTCAGACAGCACCCAAACTCTCAGGATCCACCTCACACAGCACCCAACCCCCTCTCAGGATCCATCGGCAGAAAGCACCCACTTCTAACAGGATCCATCCTCACACAGCACCCAACCCCTCCCAGGATCCTCCCTCAAATAGTGTCCACCCCTCTCAGGATCCATCCTCACACAGCACCAACCTCTCTCAGGATCCACCTCACACAGCACCTACTCCTTTCGTGATCTACCTCAAACAGCACCCAACCCCTCTCTGGATCCACCCTCACACAGCTCCCACCCCTCCCAGGATCCAACCTTCACACAGTATCCACCCCTTTCAGGATCCATCTTCACACAGCACCAACCTCTCTCAGGATCCACCTCACACACAACACAACCCCTCTCTGGATCCACCCTCACACAGCTCCCACCTCTCTCAGGATCCATCCTCACACAGCACCCAACCCCTCTCAGGATCCACCCTCACAAAGCACCCATCCCCTCTCTGAATCCACCACACAGTACCCAGCCCCTCTCAGGATCCATCCTCAGACACCCACCTCTAACATGATCCATCCTCACACAGCACCCAAACTCTCAGGATCCATCCTCACACAGCACCCAACCCCTCCCAGGATCCACCCTCACACAGTTTCCACCCCTCTCAGGATCCATCCTTCCACAGAACTCAGGATCCACCTCACACAGCACCCAAACCCTCTCAGGATCCACCTCACACAGCACCTACCCCTCTCTGGATCCATCCTCACACAGCACCCACCTCTCTCAGGATCCACCAGACAGCACCCAACTTCTCTCAGGATCCATCCTCACACAGCACCCAAATGATCCATCCTCACACAGCACTCAACCCCTCCCAGGATCAACCCTCACACAGAATCCACCTCTCTAAGGATCCACCTCACACAGCACCTACCTCTCTCAGGATCTAGCAGAGAACCAAACCCCTCTCAGGATCCATTCTCACACAGCACCCAACCCATCTCAGGATATATCATCACACAGCACCCACTCTCTAAGGATCCACCTCACACAGCACCCAACCCATCTCAGGATCCATCATCACACACCACCCAATCTTTAAGGATCCAGCCTCATATAGCACCCAACCCTTCTCAGGATCCATCCTCAGATAGCACGCAAACTCTAAGGATCCACCTCACACAGCACCCACCCCTCTCAGGATCCATCCTCACAAAGCACCCACCTCTCTCAGGATACATCCTCACACAGCACACACTTCTCTCAGGATCCACCTCACACAGCACCCAACCCATCTCAGAATCCATTATCACACACTACCCAATCTCTAAGGATCCACCATCACATAGCTCCCACCAATCTCAGGATCCACCCTCACACAGCAGCCACCCCTCTCAGTATCCATCCTCACACAGCAACCACCCCTCACAGGAACCATCCTCACACAGCACCCAACCCTCACAGGATCCATCCTCACACAGCACCCAACCCCTCTCAGGATCCACCCTCAAAAAGCACCCATCCCCTCTCTGGATCCACCACACAGCACCCAGACCTTCTCAGGATCCATCCTCAGACACCCACCTCTAACATGATCCACCCTCACACAGTATCCACCCCTCTCAGGATCCATCCTTACACAGAACTCAGGATCCACCTCACACAGCACCCAAACCCTCTCAGGATCCATCCTTAGATAGCACCCATTTCTAACAGGATCCATCCTCACACAGCACCCAAACTCTCAGGATCTACCTCACACAGCACCTACCCCTTTCTTGATCCATCCTCACACAGCACCCACCTCTCTCAGGATCCACCAGACAGCACCCAACTTCTCTCAGGATCCATCCTCACACAGCACCCAAATTATCCATCCTCACACAGCACTCAACCCCTCCCAGGATCAACCCTCACACAGAATCCACCTCTCTAAGGATCCACCTCACACATCACCTACCTCTGTCAGGATCTAGCAGAGAACCCAACCCCTCTCAGGATCCATTCTCACACAGCACCCAACCCATCTCAGGATCCATCATCACACAGCACCCACTTTCTAAGGATCCACCTCACACAGCACACACTTCCCTCAGGATCCACCTCACACAGCACCCAACCCATCTCAGGATCCATCATCACACACCACCCAATCTCTAAGGATCCAGCCTCACATAGCACCCACCTCTCTCAGGATCCACCTCACAACGCACCCAACCCTTCTCAGGATCCATCCTCACACAGTACCCACCTCTCTAAGGATCCACCTCACACAGCATCCACCTTTCTCAGGATCCACCTCACACAGCATCCACCCCATCTCAGAATCCATCATCACACACTACCTAATCTCTAAGGATCCACCCACACATAGCTCCCACCAATCTCAGGATCCATCCTCAGACAGCACCCAAACTCTCAGGATCCACCCTCACACAGCAGCCACCCCTCTCAGTATCCATCCTCACACAGCAACCACCCCTCACAGGATCCATCCTCACACAGCACCCACCCCTCACAGGATCCATCCTCACACAGCACCCAACCCCTCTCAGGATCCACCCTCACAAAGCACCCATCCCCTCTCTGGATCCACCACACAGCACCCAGACCCTCTCAGGATCCATCCTCAGACACCCACCTCTAACATGATCCACCCTCACACAGTATCCACCCCTCTCAGGATCCATCCTTACACAGAACTCAGGATCCACCTCACACAGCACCCAAACCCTCTCGGGATCCATCCTTAGATAGCACCCATTTCTAACAGGATCCATACTCACACAGCACCCAAACTCTCAGGATCTACCTCACACAGCACCTACCCCTTTCTTGATCCATCCTCACACAGCACCCACCTCTCTCAGGATCCACCAGACAGCACCCAACTTCTCTCAGGATTCATCCTCACACAGCACCCAAATGATCCATCCTCACACAGCACCCAACCCCTCCCAGGATCAACCCTCACACAGAACCCACCTCTCTAAGGATCCACCTCACACAGCACCTACCTCTCTCAGGATCTAGCAGAGAACCCAACCCCTCTCAGGATCCATTCTCACACAGCACCCAACCCATCTCAGGATCCATCATCACACAGCACCCACTATCTAAGGATCCATCATCACACAGCACCCACTCTCTCAGGATCCACCTCACACAGCACCCAACCCATCTCAGGATCCATCATCACACACTACCCAATCTCTAAGGATCCACCCTCACATAGCACCCACCTCTCTCGGGATCCATCCTCAGACAGCACCCAAACTGTCAGGATCCATCCTCACACAGCACCCAACCCCTTTCTTAGGATCCACCTTACACAGCACCCATCTCGCTCAGGATCCTCCTTACACAGCACCCAACCCCTTTCTTAGGATCCACCTTACACAGCACCCATCTCGTTCAGGATCCATCCTTACACAGAACCCATCTTGCTCAGGATCCATCCTTACACAGCACCCATCTTGCTCAGGATCCATCCTCACACAGCACCCACCTCTCTCAGGATCCATCCTCACACAGCACCCACCCTCTCAGGATCCAGCCTCACACAGCACCCACCTCTCTCAGGATCCATCCTCACACAGCACCCACCCTCTCAGGATCCCTCCTCACACAGTCCCCGCCCTCTCAGGATCCACCCTCACACAGCGCTCAACCCCTCTCTGGAACCATCCTCACACAGCGCTCAACCCCTCTCTGGAACCATCCTCACACAGCGCTCAACCCCTCTCATGATCCATCCTCCCGCAGCACCCATTTTCTCAGGATCCACCCTCACACAGCACCCACCCCTCCCAGTATCCATCCTCAAACAGAACCCAATCCTTCTCAGGATCCACCTCACACAGCACCCATCTCTCAGGATCAATCCTCACACAGCACCCACCCCTCTCAGGATGCACCTCACACAGCACCCATCTCTCAGGATCAATCCTCACACAGCACCCACCCCTCTCAGGATCCACCCTCATACAGCACCTACCCCCTCTCAGGATCCACCACACAGTACCCAACCCCTCTCAGGATCCCCCACACAGCACCCACCTCTCTCAGGATCCACCTCACACGGCACCCAACCCCACTCAGGATCCACCATCATACAGCACCCAATTCCTCACAGGATCCACCACACAGCACTCAATCCCTCACAGGATCCACCTCACACATCACCCAACCACTCCCTGGATCCACCCTCACACAGCACCCGCCTCTCTCAGGATATACCTCACACAACAACCATTACCTTTCGGGATCTACCCTCACATCATCCAAACCTCTCTCAGCATCTACCTCACAGAGCACCCAACCCCTCTCAGGATCTACCTCACACAGAACCAAGCACTTCTCAGGATCCATCCTCACACAGCACCCAACCCCTTAGAGGATCCACCCTCACACAAAATCCACCCCTCTAATGATCCATCCTCACACAGGACCTACCTCTCTCAGGATCCACCTCACAGTGCACCCACCCCTCTCAGGATCCATTCTCACACAGCACCGAACCCCTCCCAGGATCCACCCTCACACAGTATCCACCAATCTAATGATCCATCCTTACACAGCACCCAACCCCTCTCAGGATCCACCCTCACAAAGCACCTATCCCCACTCTGGATCCACCACACAGCACCCAGCCCCTCTCAGGATCCATCCTCAGACAGCACCCATGCCTGTCAGAATCCAGCTGACACAGCACCTATCCCTTTCGGGATCTATGTCACACAGCACCAAACCCCTCTCTGGATCCATCCTCACACAGAATTTAGCCCCTCTCAGGATCTACCTCACACAGAACCCAACCACTCTCAGGATCCATCCTCACACCGCACCCATGCTCAAAGGATCCATCATCACACAGCACCCACTCTCTAAGGATCCACCTCACACAGCACACAACCCATCTCAGGATCCATCATCACACACCACCCAATCTCTCAGGATCCACCTCACAACGCACCCAACCCTTCTCAGGATCTATCCTCAGACAGCACCCAAACTCTCAGGATCCATCCTCACACAGTACCCACCTTTCTCAGGATCCACCTCACACAGCACCCACCTTTCTCAGGATCCACCTCACACAGCACCCACCTTTCTCAGGATCCACCTCACACAGCACCCAACCCATCTCAGGATCCATCATCACACACCACCCAATCTCTAAGGATCCACCCTCACATAGCACCCACCTCTCTCAGGATCCACCTCACAACGCACCCAACCCTTCTCAGGATCTATCCTCAGACAGCACCCAAACTCTCAGGATCCATCCTCACACAGTACCCACCTTTCTCAGGATCCACCTCACACAGCACCCAACCCATCTCAGGATCCATCATCACACACTACCCAATCTCTAAGGATCCACCCTCACATAGCACCCACCTCTCTCAGGATCCATCCTCAGACAGCACCCAAACACTCAGGATCCACACACACACAGCACCCACCTCTCTAAGGATCCACCTCACACAGCACCCAACCCATCTCAGGATCCATCATCACACACAACCCAATCTCTAAGGATCCACCCTCACATAGCACCCACCTCTCTCAGGATCCATCCTCAGACAGCACCCAAACACTCAGGATCCACACACACACAGCACCCACCTCTCTAAGGATCCACCTCACACAGCACCCAACCCATCTCAGGATCCATCATCACACACAACCCAATCTCTAAGGATCCACCCTCACATAGCACCCACCTCTCTCAGGATCCACCTAACACAGCACCCACCTGTCTCAGTATCCATCCTCACACCGCACACATGCTCACAGGATCCATCCTCACACAGCACCTATTCTCTCTCAGGATCTATCCTCAAACAGCACCCAACATCTCTCAGGATCCACCTCACACAGCACCTACCTCTCTCAGGATCCATCCTCACAGCACCCAACCCCTCTCAGGATCCATCCTCACACAGCGACCACCTCTCTCAGGATCCACCTTACAAAGCACCCAACCCCTCCCAGGATCCATTCTCATACAACACCCACCTCTGCAGGATCCATCCTCACACAGCACCCAACCCCTCTCAGTATCAATCCCTACACAGCACCCAACCCCTCTCAGGATCCTTCCTCACACAGTACCCACCTATTTCAGGATCCACCTCACACAGAACCCAACTCTCTCAGGATCCAATCTTACACAACACCCTCCTCTGTCAGGATCCATCCTCACACAGCACCCAATCCCTCCCAGGATCCATCCTCACACAGCACACACCTCTCTCAGGATCCACCTTCCACAGCAGACACCTCTCTCCGGACCCATCCTCACACAGCACCCACCCCTCTCAGGATCCACCACACAAAGCACCCAACCGCTTTCTCGGGATCCACCGTACACAGCACCCATCTCGCTCAGGATCCATCCTTACACAGCACCCATCTTGCTCAGGATCCACCTTACACAGCCCCCATCTCGCTCAGGATCCATCCTTACACAGCACCCAACCCCTTTCTTAGGATCCACCTTACACAGCACCCACCTCTCTCAGGATCCATCCTTACACAGCACCCATCTCGCTCAGGATCCATCCTTACACAGCACCCATCTTGCTCAGGATCCACCTTACACAGCACCCATCTCGCTCAGGATCCATCCTTACACAGCACCCAACCCCTTTCTTAGGATCCACCTTACACAGCACCCATCTCGCTCAGGATCCATCCTTACACAGCACCCATCTCGCTCAGGATCCATCCTTACACAGCACCCATCTCGCTCAGGATCCATCCTTACACAGCACCCATCTTGCTCAGGATCCATCCTTACACAGCACCCATCTTGCTCAGGATCCACCTTACACAGCACCCAACCCCTTTCTTAGGATCCACCTTACACAGCACCCACCTCTCTCAGGATCCATCCTTACACAGCACCCATCTCGCTCAGGATCCATCCTTACACAGCACCCATCTTGCTCAGGATCCACCTTACACAGCACCCATCTCGCTCAGGATCCATCCTTACACAGCACCCAACCCCTTTCTTAGGATCCACCTTACACAGCACCCATCTCGCTCAGGATCCATCCTTACACAGCACCCATCTCGCTCAGGATCCATCCTTACACAGCACCCAACCCCTTTCTTAGGATCCACCTTACACAGCACCCATCTCGCTCAGGATCCATCCTTACACAGCACCCATCTCGCTCAGGATCCATCCTTACACAGCACCCATCTTGCTCAGGATCCATCCTTACACAGCACCCATCTTGCTCAGGATCCACCTTACACAGCACCCAACCCCTTTCTTAGGATCCACCTTACACAGCACCCACCTCTCTCAGAATCCACCTTACACAGCACCCATCTTGCTCAGGATCCATCCTCACACAGCGCCTAACCCCTCTCTGCCACCACCTCTCAGAACTCATCCCCCCTGTCACCCAGCCTCAGTGTGCTGAACTACTCCACACTGCCACCTCTTGGAGCTTCAGTAGAAATGCTCTACAAGAAAAAAAATGAAATGCTAACAAAAGGTAATAATAAATTGCTCAGCTCTAGGCCCCCCTCCCTCCTTGAGAAGGGCCCTGGTGCACTGCAGGGCGTGCACCACTGGTAGCTCTGTACCTGATTTCATTATTTAATCTGCTGACTGAATTGATACATAGAGTTAATTGCTGAGGAAACTTTCTGTTTATGTGGCTCGAAGTTACGACTTATATCTGATACTTTGTAACGACTGAAAGAAATGAGAGCAGAATTTATATCACATCACATATATAGTTGTGAGCATACGAGTTGTTGCTAACGCTTGCGGGCTCGCGTAGCGAGCCGCGACCCTTGCAAAGCGAGGGTCGCAGTTGCTGGCAAGGAGCGCCGCTAGTTTGCAAGTGTCGCAGTTGCTGGCAAGGAGCGCCTGCGGCGCTCCTTGCCAGCAACTGCGACACTCGCAAACTTCACGTTGTAACGCAAAAAACATACAAGACATGTTGCCACACATTACGACCTCTGAAAAATCGTCCACAACCCGCGAACATGACAAAATTAAAAACACAAGGGAGGGAGGGGTAAAATGAGACACAAGGGAGGGTGGGAAATGAGACACAAGGGAGGAAGAGTGAAAATGAGACACAAGGGAGGAAGTAGACAGGGGGAGAGACTCGCAAAGGCTTAAAATGTTATTCCTGTCATTTTTGACGGGCAAGTCGCTAGTTATAATATATTATTGATCTCAGTCTACGCTCTTATTGATACTTTATGGCAATACATGGAACCAAGTTAGGGGTCTGAATAGCTGACCGTAGTATAGGGGGTACATCTCTCCATCTCTGCGGCCAATTATAAGCCCTGAGGCAAGTGTGATGGTATTTAGATGGTGATCGTACCCTCACCAAGCATTGGGGGTTACTCAGTGGAGCTATTTCAATCACAGAGTGTACGTGGAAGCAACGACCCAACAATCAGACACCCAAACATGGGTCACCATCACATATTAAGTCCACATAACACAGTCTGTGAGGTTTTTGGTTGATAAACCAATTTTTAATCAACATTTTTTTATCCAAATATGTGTTTGTCTGTAAATACATATATTTTTAAATAAAATCTTAATAAAAGCTAAGTATTAACAATTAAACATCATTAGCCTGATCTAGTCTTCTCTCAACCCATGAATTAATTGATCTGT